>JAMKCH010021078.1:0-21258 GCA_023653785.1 Ophioderma brevispina
AGCCAAGCGCGCTTCAGCACTTCTTGGTTTCCATACCTTTATCGGCTCAGATTATGATTGGAAATTTGGCTGGCAGGACAGGAAGGTGTTTTAAATATTCAAGCCTGTAACGATGATCAAATCCTTTATGCATTGCACAGCTTTGGTCAGGGGAAGAACTCATTCTCAGGAGATTGTTTCTCATTGGCAGAGTTCGTCTGACTACTGACAAGTCCAACGCGCACACTAAGGTCAAGGAGTTACGATGGTTTTTGTGCTCCAATCGTCAAGCTGAAGGAGAAGTCCTCCCCCAACTGAAGGATCACTAGTTCCGCCACATTTATCGGCCCACTACATTGCACTGATCTGGCATCATCACAATTAGTTCGACGTCGGGTCCTTCCTTCACTAGATGAGTATGGATGGATACTAAACCGATGCACACTTTGTTCAGAGGATATAGTTACATTGGTAGAACACCAGCGCTGTCACCTTTGGAGCTTAGTTTTATCCGTTAAGATAAGTCCTCTGATATATCTCCTCTGTGAAGGTGACCTTAATAGGGCAAATTCACCTGTTGCGTATCTCTTCTCTAGCTTAGTGTGTTCTGAGGTCTCTGGGCCTTTGGACCAGACTTTAGCGGTGTAAACCTGGTTTTGTGAGCGCTCAACCATCTCACTTCCCTCAGAGCATAGTGCTGGAGTTGCTATCGCTCCATCTGTCTGATGCCTTTGAGCTTCCTGCTGATGCCAGATACATAGGCTCGCTCTGAAGTGCAATTTGGCTGCTTTATCGGTATAGCCTTTCTCTTTTCCTTCAGAATGCCAAGGATGCCCAGGCAAATATTGTTGACTGATGTATTGCAGAAATTCCTACTTCTATTGGAAAGTAGTATTAGACTAGCCTCTGCTTGCACAGTCAACCACTAGATCTTGGTATTTGCACTTATTTCATGTTTTCCTCCAGGGACCGTCCTCTATGGTGATCACTGTCTTTGTTTGGTAGAAAAGATGGTGGATATCTGATCTCTTAGCTGTCTCAGGATTTCTTGGATAGGGAACACTATTGTGTGTGTCCTCATCATTAGGACTATCTCAGTCACTGGCTCTTCTTCAGAAGTTGGTTGGTTCTGTCTTAGCATTGGTAAGCATGATTTCGATAGGTTGTACCATCAGCTGGCGAAGCTATTGTAGAGATGGAGATCAAAATTCTCAGGTGCGATGTTTTTTTTTTTTATTTGCCTCTACGACGTAACGGTGCCAGCTTTCCAGTGGTTGGTCACGGCGACCGTTTATTTTGCTTCGTAAAGAGTAGCTACAACAACTGAGGATGTGAAACAGTGTACAATGACAAGATGGCATGAATGGCAGAGTCCAAGTGGTCCTGCCCCACAGCTTTCATATGGGCAGGGATGGAAGTTGACTCAGGGATTGCCTTGCATGTGGAAAGATAGCAGAAGCGTCCAGACATACAGGCTAGTCAATAAAACACTATCCAATCAAACTAAAAATTATGAAAATATAAACTGTGCATTTCCAAGATATTTGACTTTATTTGTTTTAGACAAGATCCTAACTAATCCTCGATTTATTCCATCCAATTTGAGGGACCCCTAAGTGGAGATATTGTCAGTTGAACACAACGGATAAAATACCACTGGGCCAGTTTCAGCCCAATTTCACCTGAGGTCATGAACTAAAGGTATAAGGCGTGTACATCATTGTGGGATTAATCCTTTTCAAACAAAAGAATATTGTAAGAACAGAGTGAATGTAATTATCTGCATGAACTAATCATTATATTTTTCAGCGAAAAGCACCAGAAATTATTATGTTTGTGGGTGAAAATAGAGACTCACTCTCCGAGGGACAATAGTCATGAAATTCTTGGAAATTTGGGAAATTTGACTGCTGAACTATGTAACATCCTACAGTCTTTGAGAGACAAATTTGTGGACAACACTCCTAATGTGGAGGAACACTTTACCCCTTCCCCAATTCCCCACTCCTCCGAGATTACCAGTGAGGTAATATTATGAATAAAGCATTTTTTTTCAATCAAAGAGTGCAATAAAGGAAAGATGGTTGTGTTCAAAGGTCTCAGTTTACTTTCAACAGGTGTTTTTATGGTTCTACCTTCTGCTTAACCTGGAGTAAAATGCTGAACAACAGACTGTTCGAATTGATTTCCTAATGGCACATTAATTTTTATTATCATTGCGGACCTTCATTCCGTTTAAATTATGTTATAGGCACAAGAAGCAACACTTTATACCTACTGTTTATTTCAATTTTTCAATAAGAATGTCCTTGAAGATGATTTCAATGCACTTTGTTGTATCAGAAATATAGCCAAACTGCCCCAACAATGTTTTTCAACTGTCCCAGATAATTACCATACTCCTAACAGACCCCCAAATTCACAACTAAAATCTCATGAAAGCTGGAACACTTCTAAAAAGAATCAGTAAAACTCCAGTTGAAATGAACTTAAATTTTTGGCCAAAAAATTATCTGTGATTGTAAAATCGTTTTTTTTGGGACAGTCTGTAACAAAAGTTCTTCCAGGAGGTGTCGACTTGCATGACAGACTCCCAGTTCAACCACAGCCCTTGTTTCGCACATCGTAAAGGTAGAACCAACCTTCTTCCTCAGCTACATCTGTTATTAGTCCCTGTGAGACATTTCCTTTGTTCTTGATGACTCATGTCTTTGATCAGCTTTTGGTTTGTTTTGTACCAAAGTCCGGCTCTATCCGTCTGACCTCTAGCCATTTTATTTAGATTTTATGCCGCGTTCTTTCTGTTCTAATTCTTGTATACCATTCCATCTTTTGGGCTTTCATCTTTGTTACTTTCCATGCATTTTTCTGTATAGTGACTGTGTACTTCCATCTTAATATGTTTGAATGCTCCAGCACCACAAGCCATAATCAAACTATAAAATGCGATGCAGAAGGATAATAAATATATTTTTGGGATTAGAAAAAGAAAAAAATGGGGAGGAAACAACAGTGTAAGAATTAATTACTGATGAGGTAAAGCAGTAACAATCCCACAGTAAATCTTAAGCATGCAAAGCAAGTACTTGAAATATATATAAGTCAAGGTTAGATGGGAATAATGTAAAATTAAGTTTTATTGAAGGTGGGTAAATTCCATATTATCTAGAAGATAAACTTACCTGTGATGGGGATCTTTAGTTATGTTGATTTCTTGATGCTCTTATGGTTATGTCTAAAAAATAAATCTCCTGGAAAAGGAATTGTCTGTCATGTTGAATGGTATCCTCAAATTTTGGAAGAGATTGGCAATTTATTGTTGATGTATTTATGGCAGGTTGGCAAGTGAGATGTCGATTTCCCAAAGACAGGCTGTCATTACCCTTTTAGAAAAGGAGGGCAAAGTCGTTGCAAATGGCAGAATTGGAGACCTAATTTCATTACTAAAGCACAGACTACACATAGCTTTCAAAAGCCCTTTCAATTAGGCTTTGTAAGGTGATCCACGTCTGATCCGATAGTAACCAGAGTGGTTTTGTAAAAGGGAGTCCATTGGTGAGTCAGTGAGGACAATTTCTGATATATGATTACACTACAGTCTGTAATAAACCTGTATTTTATTAGTTCTTGATTTCGGAAAAAGCGTTCGACTATTAATGGAAAATTTTTGTATAAACTTTGGATCGTATGAACTTTAGCCAGGTATTTATTAACATGTTAAAGCATTTATACGATTTAGTAGGCCTGTATTATTACTAATGGTTTTGATTTCTAAATCATTTAATGTGGCGAGGGTTGTACGTCAAGTGAGCCCTTGAGTCCGTATTTATTTTATTTGAGCGATAGAACTCGCTGTCATTAAAATTAGAAGTCCTCGGTATTGAGGGTAATTTCGGTTATAAACTGATATCAACATCATTCAGATGTCGGAATACACTACATGGTCCCTTGCAAATGAGCAATCGGCAACTAAATCTCTTTGGACCTACTAATGGCCTTTTTAAATCTCTGTTTGAAGTTAAATGTTCATTAGTCCCAAGCATTGTGGTTGGGTTCAAGGAGATTTAGCAACGATAAGCCGTTCGATGTGGAATGGCCAATTACACCAATTAAAGCCTTGGGTGTTCATTTTTCATACGATGAAAAAGCTGCAGAGAAGGAAAATTTTGAGCCCAGAATTAAGAATCTCAAAACAATTTTGAATATTTGGAAAATGAGAAATTTGACATTATCAGGGAAGATACTTTTGATAAAGACTTTTGGTTTATCTCAGTTTATTTATTTGGCCTCGGTTATTTCCATTCCAAGCTATGTGATTGTTAAGATTGAAAAGATTTTATATGAATTTTTATGGAAGGGTGGTAGAGGTTTGGTTAAGAGGAAAACTTTAATAGGGAATATTGAGGAAGGAGGATTGAAAATGGTGGATATTAAATCCTTGTTTCAGTCCCTTAAAATTAGATGGGCACAAAGATATATTAATACCAATTATGCTGCCTGGAAAGATCTTTTAGATGTATTTATTCAGCCATATGGTGGAAAGTTAATCTTCCATTGTAATGTTAATGTTAGGCAGATAAATAGTTGGAAGCATATTCCTTTATTTTATAAGGAAATGTTTATATTTTACTTTGACTTTGTAAAACTAGGTAACGTTGAAGTGATATCTCAGTGTATTTGGAATAACGACAAGATACAGGTTAATGGGAAACCCTGCTTTTTCAAGAATTTACTTTTGGGAGGCATGAAATTAGTTAGTGATTTGTATAATGAGGATGGCAAGATAATTCCTTTCGGTATATGGATTGCACGAGGCATTCCTCACAATTTGTTTTTGAAATGGAGGAGTATAATCGCTGCTATTCCTGCCTCTTGGAAGTTAAAAATGAAGGAGGGTTTCAAAAGAGAGGATTGTATTGAGAGTAGTATTGTTGTTGAGGACTATGAGTTTCAGAACATGACTACAAGAATGATTTATCAGATTATTATCCATAGGTTTTTTGAAACTCCTACTTCTCAAAGTAAATATCAAGTGGAATTTAATATAAATCAGGATGAGTGGTGTAGTATTTATACTTTACCTTTTATATGTAGCCATGAAACTAAAAGTCAGATTTTCCAATATAAGATCAATATGAGGTGTCTTATCACGAATAGTAAGCTTTACAGGATGAATATAGTTAACTCTAATTTATGTTCATTATGTGAGGATGAGGTCGAAACAATGAAGCACTTGTTTTTTGATTGTATTAAGGTTAAACCTATTTGGACTGATTTTCAGAATTGGTGGTGTGAAGTAACAGGTAATAAGGTAAATTTGGAGTTAAGTCCATTCTTGGGTGTACTTTCTGAAAGCCCGACTGTTTTAAAAATCTTTTCCTTCTCCATTTTAAGCAGATGATTTTACAGTAGTAGATTTTGGTAAATATCAGCCAAATTTGGTGTATTTAAAACTTTGTTGCAATCTTAATTATAACTTGGAGAAAACAGATTTTTGAAAAAAGGATTCTAACACAAGTTTAGTGTGTGAAATGGAGGACAATTGAGCATATGTTACAAGTATAAAACACTTTTCTCTCATGGTGCAACTATGTATTTGTAATGGGAATGTGATTTAGTATTGATTGGTACTGTTTTTTGTGTGTTTGAAATAAACGCAGTTAATACTTTCCTTCTGCGGAAAAACAGAAGAGAAAAAAAAGAAGGATGTGGCTCTGAAAGGCAACTGTCGAGTCAACAAGTTGCCCTTCTCTGAAATCTGTGGCTGCCTTCATCTGCAATGTCACAATGTAATGCAATATTTGGACAAATAGATTGATCCACTAATGGGGCATGGGTACCCCATAAGTAAAACACTTTTCATGCCTATTGTTATTACAACTAGATGATGGGGAAATGGATGCAAATTTAACATTTACCCTTTTTACATGTTATCAGTAATGCATGTACACATGATGTTTGAAAATGCTATTATACTTGAGGCCGGCCATCTTGGATTTACAATTATGAGATGAAATGTATTTCAAATACGATGCCTGTATGAAAGAGATATACGTCCGTTCAAGTCCCTAACAATACCACGTTATAACCATTGCATATATATTCGCATATATTTTGCTATCACATTAGCATGCATTTATACAATACCTTGGATTTGGAGCCATTGGGTGTTTATAACTTTTTGGACTAACCTTATAATCTATACATAAACTGTTTAGTATGACAGCAATTATTTCAACTCATTTAAATTTCCCCTTTGGACTACATTTATATGTCCTCTGTTATTTTAATATACACTGTTTGCCCAGCTACAGGTGATTTTGGCCATCTTTGGATTTTCCTTTCCCACTTACCTACACCACCACCCCCTTCCGAAAAAATGGCAACATGTTTTTTCCATGTTTATATGTCCCAAAAGAGACAAAATCAACTTTAAGTTCGCTTTTAACACAAAATTGAACGAACTGACATAAGGCCGTGTACTATTTGTTTTTGTTTCTTGCTTGGTTTGGTAAGTTGGTTTTAAGGTGGTGGTCCATGCGCCCCGTACGCGCTTCAATTTTATCTTGTGCCAACGGATCAGTTTTTGTATGCGCACTTCTGGATGTCACGCAAGCGTCAAGTAATTTTGTGCAGTGTAGCTTACTATTTGCGCCACATTCATTACGCGTCAAGCTAAGAACAAAGTGAGGCTGCGTTTTGTTATGTAATACTGTATAGGCTTAAACGTGTCCCAGACCCACCCCAATCTAAACTGTCTTTGTGCATACTTTCAAAACAGTTCATTACACGGAGATGGTACATCATGGAAATGTAACAATGCATAGGGAGGTCATGATCTTAATAGTTCAATATTGTCAAATTCTCAAATTTAAGTTTCACATATTCTGCTCGCTTCCTAACAACCGCCTGTACATATATAGGCCTAGTGTTTAAAGGTGGCAAGAGAGATTTAAATATCAGGTGTTCATCAAAATCTCTCGGTGCACCTTTAATGTCATCTGTGCCTTCTGTTTACTTCATCTACTGCCTGTGGGACATCATCAAATTTTCTATATCATATGGGGTGATCTGATCACGGACATAGGCCTATATGCGCACCCCCCTCCCCCATGAACAGAAGACCACCTCTTTAGTAAATGATATTTGCGGCAATCCATCAAGGTAAGAGAAAGATGGAAATTAGCGTTTATTTTGAAAGGAGAAAGATAAGAACTAGTAATAAACAGATAGATTATACGGCATATAGCAAAATCTACGAAACGGGAAGTTTTTATTATGGATGTGGAGTGCGAGGTTTTCTCTCAAAAGTATTAAAAAACATATACAAATAAAGAAGACAAAAGAAGGTAGAAATAACAAACTTTCTCAGAAATGAAACAGATTCAAAGAGTGTTAAAAAACGTTTAATTACGTGTGTAACCGTGGGCCTATGCACTTTAAAAAAATCAAATTCTCAAAAGAACAGCGTGTTGTTCTGAGACTACGAGAATAACATTGGCTTGATTATAGCAGATAGGACGTGTAACAGTCGACAAACTAGGTTGTTTTCGTACCACTTTGAAGCAGCCTTTGGTACGCGCGTCAGTTACACGCGTCTCAGTGCGTAGTATATACGACCGCTTTGCACACGTAATGTAGCAATGTTATTTTGAATCACATAAAAAACGGGTTCTTTTTTAAATAACAGAAAAAGTAGGACCGTGAACCCTAATTTTTCTTTAGTAATCGAAGATTTATAAATGCGCCAATATTTATCAAATTTTCAACAAAAGTTATCGAGCCGATTTTTTGTACAATTCAAAACATGTATGAAACAATGAATTTTCCATAGACTTGTGTACCAATTGTGGCTAAAAAGCTTAAAAACAGGTCTTTGGATGACTTGTTTCTCAAAAACTAGTAACCGGACCCATTGTTTATTTTTGATATTTGATTCATATCGATGAAAGATGTTTACACGACATCTTGGGAAAATGTTCATAGATTCTCAGCATGGACCATCCACCTTAAGGATAAATCAAATCTATCCTTATTGTTACTTGCCTTATCACTTTTATTTTCTCTCCAATATTGTTTTTAATAGTATTTGAATTATAACGTAACATGCTGGATGTTTATGTTGTTGTTGAAATACTAATAACACAAACACTGTCCTATATAAATTCCATTCTTCACGAAATCGTGCAAATCCATGAGAGTATTCAAGAAGCTGTTGTTGCACGGTGAAGGACATCAAAACGTTTCCAATTACACCTGTTTGTTCGGTAAATATGATTGTGCGAAAAAAAAAAAAAAAATCTTTCATTCCTAATCAAAGCGAGCCGATAGTATGATTGATGATGACCCTAAGGTTTAACTGTCACAATGCTCTCAAGCCGTTCATCCTGTAAAAGTGGCGAAACCTAGAATTCCAGGAGCCGCCTTATTTTTTCATCAATTTCTGTGACCTTCCAAAAATCACGTTTTTTTCATGCTCAAGAGAGGAGGTATGTACGTGCATGAAATTGATCTCAAAAATAATACCAATATAGATGAGCATAAAAGCCCGGGTTATTATAAAAAACTTTATCAATTTCAAAACCAAACATAAAACATTTCTATCGGATCGGATTTGAAAAAGCTAGTTTATCGATTTGATGAAGGTAGGTTTGTCGAATCGATAAACCATATTTTTTGGGGGAAATTGGGTAACGTTTTCACATATTTAAATAAAATTGGGTTAGTGTTTATTACTCCTTATGCGGAAAATTATTTTTTGCCTAAGTTGACTTCTGCACATCAATGGAACAGTGAATCAAATGCAGGAAAGACGGATTTCCTTTTGTATTCTCTCTTTTAATAGGTTAGCCATAAAATTGTGCTGCGCCTTCCGGTGAAAAAATCCGAGGGGGATACACTCGGTCATCAGATATGTTAGATGGTACACTTTTCGTCATGTGAGTGCAACAAAGTCGTATCTACACCAGAATATGCCTCATTTGGCCAATAACTCTGTGCAATAAATTGAGGCCTTATAGTTGAAATATATTTAAACTATGGTCGTAATCATTTCCTTTTTATAAAATAATTTTAATCATATTCAAAATATTTTTACGGTCAATATTTAAAATATCTGACGCATGAGTAATTAGTGGAAGAAAGGTCGTAACTACATTTTTTGATATATTACTGTAAGGTTCTTGTGCCAAAATAGCATAAATTTGGGTAAAAATGAAAATCACTTGTTGACATAAATTTTGGAAATATTTTAATTTACACATCTTTTTTGAAAAACATCGCTTACAAACACAAATGGTGTATCTACACACATGATTTCCCGTGTAGTGCAACAAGTCGTATCTACCAGTTACGACTTTGTTGTACTCGACAGAAATTCAATTTTTAATGCAACAAAGTCGTATCTATTTAGCCTAATAACTCTGCAATAAATTGAGCCTTATAGTTGAAATATATGTTAAACTATGCGTAATCATTTCCTTTTATAAAATAATTTTAATCAATATTCAAAATATTTTTACGGTCAATATTTAAAAATATTGACCATAATAATTAGTGGAAGAAGGTCGTAACTACATTTTTTGATATATTATTAAGGTTTCTTGTGCCAAAATTAGCATAAATTTGGTAAAAAATGAAAATGCACTTTTGACAATAAATTTTGGAAGATATTTTATTTACACATCTTTTTAAAAACAATCGCTTACAAAACACAAAATGGTGTATCTACACGCATGATTTCCCGTGTAGTGCAACAAAGTGTATCTACACCTAAATAGGTATATTTAGCCTAATAACTCTGCAATAAATTAAGACTGTCACTTGAAATGTATATCAAATTATGCGTATTGGCTTCCTTTTTCATAATATATATAAAACTCAATTTCGCCAAAAATATCAGTTACGAATTCGTTGCACAATTTGTAGTAGGGTACTGAATATATACAATTATTTTCCACAGAAATTCAATACTCTCTAAATTTCTTAGATTAAAATGAATTGGATTCGCTATCAAGGGCAAACCCAAGTATTTCAAATACATTGAATATAACTCAATAGATTAAATTTTTAAATCTAAATTCGGATTAATCTAAGAAATTTAGAGAGTATCCTCGCCAAATCTTAAAAAGTGTACTTCAATTGAAAATGCTGTAAGACAATAATCTTACTCTCTGTGATTTTCTTTGATTAGGGACACGCCATTAGATATAAAGGGATGCATGAAACTTGGAAGTTTTGCTCATTGCAGATTTTTTTTCGGTGGCAAAGCTTTTGTTATTTTAAATTACAGTACTCTTCGATGTCTGTTGGTGCATTCCGTATGTCCTATAGTAGGGTAATGGGAAAATTGTGGGTTTGAGAGAAGCAGGGGAATTACGACAGATCTAGACTTCGCTGTCGATATGCATGTCGTTAATATACTCTCAAAAGAAATAGATCAAGCTCAAAACTAGAAAGAGGGTGAAACTGGGAAAATGGCGACATAGAAAGTACTTTTAATCAAAAATTAGGCACAGAATATCAAAAGTGAGTGCGTAAACGATCCATCTTAGAGCCGACGTTCTTTGATAGCAATGTCTGCCAAGGTATAGCAGTAATCAATCACCAGTGAACAAACATATGACGGGGCAGGTGGCATTGTCAAGATTGGCAAGGCTGAAGATGTGAACCTCAACCAATCTTGATAAATGCGTACTCAGTTTTCCAATGTACTTTGCAGATGCTCTTTGCAGTGCTGGAGTAATCTCTACTTTTTTAAAATCAATCTAATTGGATTGCTATCGGGACAAATCCAAGTTTAGATTAAAAATTTTAATCAAATACATTGAAATATAATAATTTAATCAAAAATTCAAATTTGTTCACCATTTTAATCTAAGAAATTTATGGAGTATATCGTGTGATATGAAACTAACCAAAAATAACAGGAACGGGCAAAAGGCAGAAACAATGAATCTACTGTTATGCATTGTAAATAATGGAACAATGAACTTGGAGGACGGGTTCATTCCCGCCAAATACTGTTTAATTAGGGATGCTCAAACCTATGACCTATTACGCACTTGAAAAGGCGACAAATGCGAACCAAATACGATTTTTTTTTCAGCAATTAAAACAAAACCATCCCCAAGCTATAAAACACTTAATTTTAATCCGGTTTCTCAGGAAAAGTAATTCATTTACATTCGGTTTAACACTTAAATCACTGTGACTTGTAAATAATGTGACCCAAGGTCAATTTTATTTACATGTATGCAGCTCAAAATGGAACTGCAAAACCCCGCTATTATGTAATGTGAACAAACTGAGCTTTCCCCTTTTTGAGCTTTCCCAAATCTTATGTGTAACTAAATATTTTGAGGCATCCATACAGTATAACGAGTCATACGTGTCATATGTATAGTGATTTCATAATGATTGTTTACCTTTTATTTGGCTACAGAGATGTCGTAAAAGTGAAAACAAAACTAATTTTTATTTGCTTAAGTTTCAATATTAACATAGGCTGAATATCGTATTTGTTCCAATACGAAATTAGATAATTCTCAATTATTGATGGAAAGCTATACATCCTGAGGGTAAATATCAGGGCTATCGATTTTTTTTCGGGAAACGTGATACGGATATCTCTCGTTGCACCTTATTATCGAAAAAACCTTTACGGCAAATGTACCATCCATAGCTGTCCCATCCATCCATCCAGAAAGGTAGGGATAGAAAAAGATCGTTGGTAAAAATACTCTGAGTTGATGTATATAACTAAAATTACTAAGACACCTTTGTCAGGCGAGCTTCACTAAAATGGCCTTCTGGGCGAAACATAACAGCTGTTTTTCTCGAGGTTATGTCTTATGTCATACGGTATTTTTCTGGTATTTGAATTGCATGACTTCAGGGTAATACATTGAGATGCACCATAATAGTGTTGTATCATGGCAAAAGTAGGATCGCAACTAAGCAATGATCCGATCAAGTTGATAGGATTAATAGCATCAGCGTGTAAGGAGCTGTTCATGGTTTGTTTCGCAGACAGCGATCGGAAGACTAAGATCAGTGCGCTCCCCCTTCTTTATAAAGTGAATGATGTTGAGATCGCAGCTGCAATTCTTAAAGAAGTCGGAGGAGGTACGGTGCCTGAAGCTTTGTTGGTTAAGCTTCAAATGCATGTTGCGAAAGCGCAGGATGACTTGGCTGATCTGAAGGCGAAAGTATCGTGCAATAAGAACTTTGACAAGAGTCTTGTGCAGGAAGAGTACCAACAATTTTGTGATGCCTTAGATGAAGTGCAAAAACTCGTATATTCTGTTGACAAGCGTATTCAATCAGGTAAACCTATTTCATTGCTTGAACTAATCACAGGAGATGGTCACATGCAGTTCACTGATTTCACCTTCCCACAATGCATATTGTTGGGAGCAAATGAGTCAAATGCGGGTTCGCATGCGAATCGCGGGTTGATCCTGAGGATTTCTCTCTCTCCTGGATGAGTATTAAACGGCTTAATAATGTAATGACATTCGCCCTCAAGATAATGCATTGTGGTAAATGTGAAAGCAATAACATGTACATTTGTTATTTGCTCCTATAATAAATTAGAAATTTCACAATTATTTTTGTACCAAAGAAATGATTCTCAGCTTAATCATTTCACATGTGGATATTTTTACATTATATTAGTGCAAAAAACAGATTTTTTCACATTTTTAGCGACACCTGTTATCATGGTTATGTGAAATCAAATCCTTGTATCTTATTGGTACACATCAAAAGAATATGAAACGATTGTAAATGGTTCCGAATAGTCAGTTATTTCTTGCACATCCTTTATTAGTCATGTTCAATTATGATTGTTCATTTTGATTTTGCCCGGGCCTTGATAACTTCTTAACACTTATCTTTTTGTCACAGAATTCGAGTGCCATGGCGATGACGAAGTGTTTAAGATAAATCTGGACATGATACAAGCAGATATACGTCTTATAGAGTCAGAAAAGAACAGGAACAAATGCGTCGAGAACCTTCGTGATATTACCGAAGCTAGGCGAATAACGGAAACCCGACTTGTCGATGCATTTGAAGCGATAACTATGGAATCGGAATCCCGGCATTTAATTATGGCAGAGCAGAACAAGAAAAAAGCGGAAGCCCGCTGTGTTAAGGTAGAAAAGAAACACACGGAAATCGAAATGGCACACATGGAATTGGGCGAAGAACGGCAACGTGTTCTAGAAATGTACATGAATGGTGTGCGTAAGCGATTTGGGATACCTAAGGAGAGCGACCAGCAGGGTGTGTCTGATGCTGTGTCAGCGACGGTTGAAAGCAGCAAAATCTAAAAAACATTCTTGGAAAAAAGAAAGTAGAAAACAGCATGGCCCTCAAATAAAGACCAAGCCTAACAGTAATGCTGAGACCAGGAAAAAAAGATATGCAAAAACAATTAGCACGTAAATGACATCAACAACCGCACTAATGACGGACGGTGTGTAGGAATTTTGTGGTATAAACCAAAAAGACACAATAAAAATACACATGTGAGAGCACGTGTGGTCCAGTGGAAAAGTGTAGAACTCAAGATAATTAAACCATGCAAGTTGTGAGTTCGAGCCGAAGTGGCCAACGTGTTTATTTCCTTGGGCAAGATACTTTATCTAGCTTGCCTCTCTCCACCCAGGACTGAAATGTGGAGCTATTTTAAGGAATATCACAATCTAATTGTTAATAGACAGTGCGCTAATTGGCCAGCAGTACACCTAAATGAGTCGACATGATTCTGACGATTTCTTGATGACAGCGTAATAACAATGGCCCTCTGCGCATTGAGACAACGTTGTTGTGTTTGCGCTTTAAAAGTGTGGAACTATTATTAATAATTATTATCACATGCATTTGATTTATATATTTAAATAGAATTATGAATTTGGGCTTTAACTTGTAGAATTTCTAGACAAAACTGCGGAAAAATTCTAATCAATGCTATTGACTAAAGTGTTAAGCTATTACCTTCCACCGGTATGTGCGCACTTACTTTCGAGATACAAAAATATGCAAAATGAAAGCACCACACTAATAGTGTGAGAAAAAAGAGGCGCATGTTTTCTGAAAATATACATAATGTCCTTTTAAGTATTACTGTAGCTTTCAAAAAGTAGATATTGTCCATATAGTCGAGTGTACACCTGTAACAATGGGTTGTTCATTAAGTTTTACTAACACACCCGTTTAAAAAAATGTGTCGAGACTTTTGAAGCTGAAAGGGTCGCCACATTATAGTAATGTACAATCCAGGGCTGTACAGTCCTGTATAGTAAAAAAGTATATGTTAAGCTAAATCGTTTCATTCGAGTAGGTAGAATAATGACACCATAATGGTTGGAATACTATTTAAAGGCGACTCAGAGATTTCTTGATCTAACTTTTTTTATCTATATTATCAAAATAGTGACTTGAACTAAAGATAGTCCCTAAAATCCTCAATTTCAAAGTTTGAGATGAATTGGACGTTTTAGTTTGATACAGTAACAGGGTATGTGGAGTATAACAGTGCCATCGGATACTTGTGTATAACAGAATTCCGGATCTGGAATTTTAAAACAAAGATGTGATTTTCTATATGAAGGACTTCGATTGAGCTTAGCTGTTTCACACAGTGATTAGTATAATGGGACCCGCATTATACATGCAAAATCACGATTTGTTTGGAAATTTAGGCGCCCGCATCGGGTAAATCTCTGAGGCAGCCTTTAATCTATTGTTCTACAAATAGTGGCTTCCAACAGTATCGTGTCCGTTGTTTGTTAGTTTAAAAGGTGCACAAGAGATTCACATATCAGGTGTCCCTAAAACTCGAAAGTACTGATTTTGCCGAGTGTAAAGATTTCCATCACAAATGTCCCACCGGAAGGATTAAGCTGAGAATGTTTTCTTTGGGTACCAAAATTGTGAATTCGAATTTCGTATAGGAGCAATAAGAAATTCCAACCTTGTTTTTAATATGAAATTAAAAAAACTCACCTTGTCTCTCTCGCTTTAAGACATAGACATAGCCAAATCAAGTAAGAAATATTTGATTGTGGTAATCTATAGAAATTACTAATTATGGCACAATATTTGGTTGCTCAAAAGTCGCTCGTTGCACCTTTAACTATGCCAGAAACCTATATGAAACTATCTTGAAATGTTTCCCATATTTTGCAATCTATTTGGAAATAACACTATGATTTATTGTTTGAATAGTTACTTATGTATAATGCGGATTAACTATTGTTAATGGTGATCTGGATGAGTTATCTGCTCCAGCTGCGTTCTACTCGACTTTTATCCAAATGTTACACTCCGGACCACACCTATTTATATTGTACAGACACGATAATTCTGTCTGTCCCAAATGTCGCCACTTTTCACTAAAAACTAGCTTCTCAGCTTCTAAGCTCCTGCAGTGGTATCTTTGCTTAAGAAATTCTCTCTGATTTAAGGCGGTTACAGCAGATCTCTGTCCGGAAATAGGGTTTGTCTCATTAGATTACTTGACAGCCATTTTCTTTCATGCTCGCCACACTACGACGGTGTCTGGTGGGAGCAATTCCTGCTAAGCTGTATATAAGTTCTCCGTTGGAGGTGGCGAAGACATCCTGGATCAAGCTCCTTGTCATGGGTTGATCTTTCACATACGGTAGCATACGCTGCACATGAGTACACAGGGCGAGTGCCGTCGATCTAGGAATTGTTGGCGAGCACCCCTCTTGTGCCAGTGAGTTTTGTTCAAGATGTTATTGCATAAACCTTACATCTCATCATCCTTCTTGATGTGGTGGTCCTTAGAGAATGCGATCCAGTAAATCCTAGTGGTCTCTTCGTAAGTAGTGCATTGGAATCCAAGCTTTTGGAATACGCTCTCAAAAACTGTGAAGTCTGCATCTTGTGCGCTGATTCCAAGATCGTCTGCAATAGATAAACGACATGTTCCTGCACTGCTAGGTCGGGTCGCTTGATTGATTGTTTTAACAATAAAAGTGCGAGCACGGTCCCTTGGGGTAGTCTTTCTGGAGCCTACGCCGCGGCTCTTCTTCGCTCCAATGCTGGACAAGAACATCCTGTTTGCAAGCAATCCTTTGATCCTCAGTCAGGCGGATGTCCTCAGGAGTTACAAATCTTATGGAGTAGGCATCTGTGATTAACAATGTCATGAAGCGCTGATAGTCCGACGAACACTACTCCGGTTACCAGCTTTCTTGAAACCATCCTCATGTGTTAAGATGAGTCTTGGCTTGTTGTTGATATGCCTGGCCGGAAACTGCTTGTTCTGGTATGGCGTGTTCGTCTACCAAAGTGCGATATGATGAACAGGAGACGTTCAAAAAACTTGTAGGTATGGCTGAGTGGTGATATGGTCGATAGCTCTTGGAATTAAGATGGATTTTACAGTCTTTAGGAGTTCCATAGCATGTTCTTTCCCTCCAATCTTTGGGACCTGTTGCGTTTTTCCGTTCACTTTGGTAAAAGTGACGTCATGCATGTTGCTAGCTGTGTACATCTCAACACATACAACTCCTGGGTGGATTTAAATAGATTTTCAGAGAAGTTGGCCAACAGTTATACAACTATAACCTTTCTTAACCTAATTTTATGAAAATATCATGGGTGGGTTTTTGTTTCGAACACACTGTATAATAATATCTGCTAAGAGAGTACAAGAGAATTATTCTTAAGTCTGTTTGAGCTTTGCAATTTTGTCTTAACAAAGTCGTAAAACTTGGTATTCACTGTCCACTTTTTCACGCTAATTGCACGGGTCGTTTTGGCGAAGCTGTTTCTTGTTGTGTGATTTTGTCGTTTCTGTTTTATTAACTGGGAAACAACGGAAATAACAGATAAATGAATACACTGTCAACAAAATGTACAGTAAAAATGTTTTACATCTTACCTGCCAACCAACCACTAATTTTCACAGTATACATTACCAAATATATACAAATTAAAATACATGCTGTAAAAGTTAATTCACCGTTATCTCTGAAACTACTTCTTGAGTTGTTGTCATTAGGAAATTAACTAGTTTTTACGTATTGATAGTATTTTTATATTGTACAACCTGCAGCGGTTGGTTGGCAGATACACTGACCTCTACACATGATAGCGGGCTACCGCACAGTTTGAAATAGTCGCCGAGTGAAACACAGGAAGTTGTTTTTTTTAACTATCCAATATGGCGGAAACAATGCATACCCTTCTGGTGCACATATTCCCACAGATGTTCTATTGTTGACAAGGGGTATGCCATTGTTTCCCGCCATATTGTATAGTAAAAACCACTTCATGATGTTTCATCGGCGACTCAGACCCTCTATCCATATGTAGAGGTCATGGGCAGATAAGCTGCTCTACATTGACTGTAAATTTAGGGCATAATTACATTTACCCTTGCACCTACTCGAGCATGTGTTTTAACTTTGAAAAGATAAAACTATTATAAAGACGATGTGCTTTATTCTGTTAAGAACACAGCCACGTGGATGCGAGTAAGATGCAAAGATAATAATGTAATTATGGCAATTTAGTAATGCGAAATACTGTTATGTTTACTTCTAAATAAGTTTTACTCTAGAAACAATAGCTCACGTTTTTGTAACTATCCAAATTTGACGTCTATAAATCAGTGTCTACAGCATCCTTTCTTGTGGTAAGCTTAATCGGATAAAAATTGCCAAAAAGAATGATAAACAGTCTAACAGTTAAAAAAGAGGTTATCGATTTTGTAAGATCCAGGCAGTTTTTAGGCTGCTTTGTACATGTTGGAAGTATTTAATTTCTTCTCTTATCATGTATTGAGCAAATTGTTATACTGTATTCCTTTCCTCTCTGATTTTGCTAACTTCACATTCGAAGTTTTTGTTATGAATCCTTTGCACATTGCGACCAAGTATATCTGGCTAATCTCATAGCGTACTAAGGTAACGCACCCCTAACAATTACATAATTGTTGGCTAAAAGAAATGTCCTAAAATTATGAAATCAGGCTACCTGTGTGCTCACTTCTAGTCTGTGCATATGTTTCTTGAAAATGAATTAAATGTCATCCCTTTTTTTTCCAACTGAAATATATTGACCAAGGGACGTAACACCACGTTCCATTGACTCCAGCACATAATGGGCTATGATACGTATCCACCCGGTATGATAGGACAACGGACTTCAGAGCCTGGACTGCAAAGCCTTGTTTTATTGCTCCATGACGTTAAAGCTTTTGAATTGTTTTGCACCGACGATTTATTGAAACACCCTGATTGGTTGTAGAAGATAAAAGGGTGAAGGCCGATTGGTTCCCATACAATCGGTAACCAACAACCCAAAAGAACCAAAAAATAAAAAAGTAAAAAACTTTTTATTTTTTTCACAATATTAATATTGGTAAAGGTTTTATGATTTTTTTTTTTCAATTTGCTTCAAAATTTACTCACTTTTACCTGCTTTTTTACGTTGTCCCCTGTATGCATTTACGATGCCTTAAATAATCGGCGCTAACGTCTCCAACATTATTTAGTGACTCGAAGTCTTCTAAGTACGACTATTAAGCGGCACTGGCAATTTTCTAAATATGAATTTCCTTCAATTTGCACTTCAATGAGAGTGTAGGCCATTGGAAGAACAGAGGATATATTTTTTACAACATAAAAATAACATACCCCAAACCAGATAGGACATTGATTTGAGGATAAAGATATCCAGTAATTGTAGGCTAACTTTTCAGTTTTCCATAACTTTAATCAACAAATGCGGTATATTACAGGAATATTTTGACTCGTACTCACTGGATATTAAAACCACAAGGTTTAGACCGGTCAAAAGTGCGCAGGGCGTGGAAACATGCATACGGCGTGCGTGTTCTTGTGTTATATCGCCTATTTCGTCGTCAGCTGAATTTCGCGTCGCCGGCGACGCGAAATTACAAATTCGTTTCCGTTTACCAATAAGGAAGCTGATTGGGTCTTAATCATTTCGGTGAGGGTTTTGTATATAAAAGCTTACAACCGGCAAAATTCGATTTTGAATCCTTGGGGGCGCAACTATTTTTTCAAATGTTGCCAGTAGTCTCTTTTAAGTAGTCCTCTTCCACCTCTTTTGGCCTGTTCCAGCGACCACTTCGATGGGTATTCTATGGGATATATAATACTATATAAACGTTATATATATATATACTTTTCCCCCCTCAGCCGTAACCACTTGTTTTCCCATAAGTAGAAATGATTACATCTTGAGCTTCGTTCATACATCTCTGCGTTGTAGTGAGTTGGTTCCCGAAATGTAAACGCAACACCATTGCAGTAGTCCATCTAGAGGAACCCTCTTTCCTCCCTGTGTCCATCCCCCCTGTAACCGAGCACCGGAGCGCGGAGACGCACTCGGTGGCTAAGTCCGTTCTAGGTCAGTGGGAGAACAGGGTCCCACCTAGATACTACATTGCAGTGGGAAGTTATTATAGCCCTCATTCTGGCGATTGATTAGCAGTTGCGTGCATTTGTACGTGTGTAGGGGTAAAGGTTGTAAGCGTGCGTGGCGCGCTCGCGTGTGGTGGTAGTTGGTGAGGTTTAAGGGTGTAGGTGCCAAGTAAGAAGCTATAAAGGACTATCCTTGAGAACATTCTATTTCAGCACTGGCTCCTGATGGTGCATTTCACCTCAATTTATTTGTATCACTCTCCAAAATCAATATACCACTATCTTTTACCCCTATCGCGTCTACCCCTATTTATCATCTACGATTGCAGTGTGTTTTGCCCCCACAACCATTTGTGGATGGCCTATATGGATATTCAGTTTGGATGTCTGACGGAACGGAGTCCTTCTGAATGGCACAAAAGTTCTTAATCAGTCACAGATCTTCTTCTTATCGTGTCCAAACACTTGGTTCTCAAATATGATCCAGCCAGAGATGGTTACTGCGTCTGGCTGCTTCACTGAATTCCGCAAGGTCCTTGTTTGTGCATTGTTGCTCCAGCAGTGGGCAGACCAAGAGGTGTTCCATTGTCTGTGGTGCTGTTCCACAGCCACAAGTAGTATCCTGATCTGCTTCCAGATAGCCCCACTTCTGCAAGGAAGCCTTAGATCGGCCAGTTTTGGTTCTCAATCTATTGAGGCATCGCCATTCAGCCCATGAGGAGTCAGCTCCAGGTGGGAGATGCTCTACCGATGCAATACCGATAGATGTTACTTGGTTGATGGCAAGTCTTTCTTTCCACAAGGCGACTATCTTTGCCTCCTTAGAGACTGTTTGAAGAGGTTGGACTTTGCTTAAGAAACTCTCTCTAGATTTAAGGCGGTTGGCAGCAGGTATCTGTCCAGACATAGGGTGCTTCACATTGGATACTTGGCAGCTACGCTCTTGCATGCTCGCTACGCTACGATTAGTCAAAAAACCGATTAGTCAATGAACTTTTAACATGGCAGGGTGATAGAATATGATGAGGTCATGTGCTGTATACTTTTTGGACAGGTTATGAATTTTAATGAGCTCGTTTGCATATTTGAAGAAAAGTAATTAATCCACTCTACAGAGTAAACCGATTAGTCAATGAACTTCTAATGTGGCATGGTGATAGAACATGATGAGGCATGTGCTGTATACTTTTTGAACAGTTTATGAATATTAATATTAGTTGTGGTGGCCATCTTACGCACCGCGCTTTTTGTCGACCTGAAAGAGGACAGAGACTTATTTTTTCTCATTGGATAATGCTATCGATTGCGATTAAGCTAAAGTAGTGATTCCAAGTACTGCAAATTCCTTCTTTGTTGTTCTATTTCTCTTGCTTGGACATTAAAATTACAATACACATATACTTCAGAGTGTTAGATTATCTATTGTTTTCAGTGTGCATTATTTTTCACGAATGCACTAGTGCTCTGTCAGATGATGCACTCAGGCTTTGCTTGCCGCTAGGTCGGAATCGACCTCACCAGACTTCATCGTCATACACAATATTTTTCATAGCTAAGTTTTTCATAAATAAGTTTACTTAAAGAGACATGAGGAGATTTCCAGAAAGTAGCGCCCCCATTTTTTCTCGAACCCCGGCTTTTTACATTTTTGTAATGCTTAATAATAATAATATTTATATAGCGCCTTTAACACAAGTAGGTAAAGCGCTGTTACCAATTATTACGCTGCCATCAGGAAATCGTCACAATCATTTCGCTTCACCTAGGTCGGCAGCCGGCCAAGCGAACAATCCTATCAGCACTTAGATTGTAAATTGTAATATTCCCCCTAACAGCTACCCGA
>JAMKCH010021079.1:0-48734 GCA_023653785.1 Ophioderma brevispina
GTTTTTGTACACTGAATTGAGTAACTTCTGAATAAAGAATGTTATACTGCTACTAAAGAGAATTATATGTTGTAATGCATGGGACACCTTACTAACCATTTTAAGAATAACAACAGAAATATTGATTGTTTCCCTTTGATTGCATGTCAAAGAGGATGCCCCATCAACGGTACAACATCCAAATCAGCAGCAAGACCACAGTTCCTTTCTTCTGCTCACACCAACCCAATCCTTCGAACTACTTCATCTCCAACAACCCCAACCATGCAACAAAGACAATCCCCCCCGTCTCAACCTTACACCTTCACAAACAGGTCCGCAACAACAGTCTAACTGAAACAAATACTCAGAAGAATGATCGCTTGACTTCCTTCACTCTCTCCTTCACCAAAAGCCGACAAAATATCGAAGATTGGAAAGTTCAGACAGAGATTGAGCAAAAACAAAAGGAGAGCCAGCTAAGAGGCTGAAGAAACATTGACATCAGAGAAAGCTGTGTATATCGTCAGGTAGGGACAAAATTTAAATACAGTACTACAAAATTAAGACCTTAAGTACCAGTGTATATGTTTGGAAAAATATGCAATATTAGCCTTGCCATTGGGTATCTTTCTAAATATTGATGCTATACTTAAAGCAATATCATGGGATCCACCAGAAAGAGTCAATATTGAAATTTGCATAAATTGCTTAAAGTAGAAGTCCCATAAGTGTATTTTAACACTGAAAAATTGACAGAACAGGCAGAAAATGGCAGTGTTTCAATGATATGAATCTCAATCAATTACGTGACATTGTAGTAGTGTTCAAAGTCCGATTTTGTCCTTATTTAGGTTGCTTTTGTTCCTATCACGGTTCAGAATAAGTTAGGATACCTATTCCTTGTTACAAGACATCAAAAATCTTATTTTTGATGATTTTTTTTTTGATTCAGCACTCACTGATAGTGCTTTTACTGTCATTCTAATATTTAAAATTATTTTGCTAGATTTGACTATATTGGACCCCCAAATTCCAAAAAGCCCCTAAAAGAGCTCAAAATGCCCCCCAAAAAGATTTATGCAAATGAGTGAATAAAAAATTAGGGTTTTTTAGGCTTTCTTGCCTCAAAAAGGGTTTACAAATTTTGGTAACAACGGGTCCACTTTTGCTAAATTTGCCCGCCCCCCCTTTTGGGGCGATATTTTGGGGAAAGTCCCCCTTTTCAGAAAATACCCCTACATCCTGGTTATGGCCTGATGAGGCACTTTGACAACAATCATAGTTACAGAAGAAGTAGATCCTTACAAAGTATTATGATCTCTTTTTCACCATATTGGTAATTGGGTATGAGATTGCCCTGAATGGGATATTAGCATTTAAAGGCTTTTCCAAAAAATATAATTTGTACACTTATTTACAAAGCTTCTTCTTGATTTCCAGTTACAAAATGAAATGCTCAGTGTGAAACTCCCAGAAGAATTGAGAACAGGGCAGAGATAGTACAGAAGTGAGTACAGAACCTGTTGTAAATGTTTCATTCTAATTCTAATTAAAAGCACTAATCAGCGATTTATTCAAATGTAACAAGTCGCACCCCCTATTCCATCAAAAGTCTATTTATGTAACTGTTGTATTGGAAATTTGCAGTAATAGCCCCCCTGCTGACTAAGCATAACATGCCATATTTATCAAGAAATGGGTGATTTTTATGCTTTGTTTACTAATAAAAGTTGGGATCCAACCTTTTTAAGGTCTTCACACAGTCCTAATGGCACGTTCAGGACTGCTTTCAGAATGCTTAAAATGGCTTTTTTTCACAACGAAATAATATAAGGTGTTGATATGACCTAATACTAGAATTTAGCATTTTGGAATGGAAAAAAAGACTGATTGTGGCTTTAAAACATCTAGAATTACATTTCTTTTCATACTAATGTTCAGTTTTTAGCTGTGCATCGAGCATGTTGTGCAAGAATGCAGAAGTAAATCATAAAACACTGATTGGTAGATCCGCGCTCATGGTAAAAAGGCCGTCATCGGGGTCAATCTGCACCTTAAGACTATTCGCATAGTCGCCTTTTGCATTTTTAAAATTTGTTTTTTGTGTGCTGTCCCATCTTATTTAAACCCATTATCTCATCATATTCTTATTTTATTATGAATTGTAATTTTCTTCTATTCAATATCGTGACTCAATTCACGCCGTAACTCAGCGTAATAAGGCCTAGATCCTTATGACATGGCCTTATACCACAAAAATACCTCAGGGAACTTCATGTAAGAGGCACTGTTTACACATACATGCTTTTATGCGAATTTAATCATTCAATAGATGGCTCCCTTTATATCCCGCTAAGTTGTGACCGCGAAAGTTCAATGACCACTCCCCTCGGGAACAACCACTATACTTGAGCTGCGATCAGTAATCTGCATTCTCTTGTGATCGAGGATAGTCAGACATGTCAATTCAATCAAGTATCAAGAATCGTACGCCGTCAAATTGTTGAGGATGCCATAGATCGGAACGAATATTTGTTTTTTTTTAATTGAAAATAATCAGGCCTTGATGAATGCAAGTTTCACTTCGATTAAAACCTTCATTTGTGAATTTTACAACGAAATTCATCTACTTTTCTGTGATTTTTATTTTAAAGTAGGTGCAAGTTTCTCTACTTTTACCTATCGGAAAAAAGAGTCCTTCATTCTGAAATCGATCTTATATCGGTTTCAAAATGTCGCTAATTAATTTGCATGCAAATAACATGATTGGAATTTTTGGGATTTTCGCATGGAAATCGTGCACTAAATCTGTGGAGTTTTTGACTGAATCTGTGAAGTTGTGGAAGTTTCCGCTTGTTTTTTTTGAGCAGATAGATTCTGTAGTATGGGTACCGTGCCGCAAGATACGTGGGCTATGCACGGTGTATATCTGTTGGGCAGATCAAACGGGCGTGAATCATGACAAGCAGAGGTACACGCGTAAAGCTGCCGTGGCGAGCACAGTGCGTTGTGTTTTTTGAGGGGGTTTTAGGTTAGAACAATTACGTAAATCTGCTTTATAATTGTTCAATTGATCCCGGGAAAAATTTACAATGCCCGTACATGTCAGGGTTTTTTGACAGTAGCCTCATTCCCCCCTCCCCCCCTACACAATCGCGAGAACGTTCGCCCCAAACATGATATCCACAACAAGCAATGCGTCACACATGAAATGATTCCATGCCTAAAAATTACGCGTCCCGCGGCCCTTTTACGCACATGCCGTTTCACACGTGAGTTGATTAATTTCATGCACGATTGCTCGCTTAATACAAGTCATATCTTTCAATCTCGCACAAATAACAATTAATTTGCCTCTCAATCACATTATGTTGGGATTTTCTTTTCAACACTGTTCAAAATGCTTTGGCACTTACTGTGGTGTGTGTATCATAGCCAAACACGGGACACGAGGCTCATGAATATCGATCACAGAGATCCCGCCCCAGATACAAGCCCTGCAAATCCTTGTTACCATGTCATTTGGTTCAAACGATGACATCACACTTATATTAGGGTCCGCAATTTTTGGACGGTCACTCGCCATAGAACCCATGTTAACAATCTCGACCCCTAAGTGAAAGTAGTAGTCCAATGGCCCAGGTATGCCCGCCCCATGTGCAGGAAAAATTAACAACCGGGAGTAGTTATCGCGCCTCAATTGCCCTGCATGATAACGGGAATTCTCAACGGTTCGTAGTTATCGCGCCCTCTACCCTCAGCTATTTTTTTTATCATTTCTCTTTGCGATAGCCCTACTGGGGAAAAAGTTAAGTAAAACACACACACACACACACAATTGGAAAAAAAGTAAAGTAAAAAAACAAAAAAACAAAAACAAAAAAAAAACCAATTGGACTACAGAGTAGTCTACATGCACCTCAACTTTTACATGTTCATTATTATCAGTTTGTACTAGAACTCCAAACAATTATGACATGAACTGTAATTTTCATTATTTATTTATTGAAGTGAAAGCATGTGCAGTATTTTAACAAAGCTACAAAGAATGAATTGTTAATTTTGAATTTTAAGTGGAAAGGTAGCTAAAGGTAGCTCATGGTTCTGTATGAAAAGATATAACACAGATAAACTACTGCCAATGTAATCAGAATTACCAGATTAAAACTGCTTCCTGGCTTCAGTTGTCCTGAAAAGTTTCACAAGGGTTGAGAGAACGAGAATGACTCCAAAGAAAAAAACAATTTATAGGATTGAATAAACAGTGAAGGTGGACAATATATTTCCTTCCTTTTGTGTACCAACCTTGGTATTGGGCAATGTCCAATTATCAGTGATCATCACGTGTTTCAAGTTAAAAAATAATTAATGGTGTCTACTATTTGGCTTTATTTATATGTGCTGCATCTGGGAACACCCCCACATGGTGAAAAATTTATATTTTGAGTTTTGATTATCATTGCAAAGTTTGAAATTAAAGTTTCCCAATCACTTTTACTTTCCTCTGTCTTCTATGATACACATCTCAAAAATCAAGAACAAAAGATTTATGCTTATACATCTGTCAAAAAATAAAGTACAACAGAACAGTTTTATAGGTAGTTTCTGTTGTTTTCAAAACTGTCCTGCGCGACAGCGACGGGTTTTCCCGAGATCACATCACAATATAATTTTTTTTTTCTCATTAAGTCATCTTTGATATTTTGATGGTATTTGTGGTTGTATTTTTGTCTTATATCCCTATTTCAGAATTGAAACAACACGTGAATGTGCACTTACTGAAGGACTATACTACCAAAGTTGAAGATGCTTTCTGTCTGTGAGAGGGATAGAGATGATTAAACTTCCTGAGCAAGTCACAATGAAATTTCAGGTATAGTGATATATTGGTTGATTGTTCAGGATAATTAAAACAATATAAGCCGTCAGGCCGTCGCTAGACATTTTGTCAGGGGGGGGTGTAAGTGAAGAAGGTATTGCCCATAAGATTCCTGGAAAGCGTATGAGCGCCTACAACACTACAATTAACGACGCAACCGGTTCGGGCCCACTTAAGGGCCGTGAAAACTGTCCTAAGTAGAATGCTCTTACTCTTTAACAGACCATTTTTTCGTGATCGTTCGAACTGCAACCGCAGGCCATGACACAAACCGGGCCGTACAAACCGGAAAGCCTGAACGGGTGGGTACAGGGGCCCGCTTTAGGGCCCCTGTCGGGGGGCAGGGGCAGAGCCCCTGCGGTTGTCCGATGGGGCGGGCCGTGGGCCCGCCCAGGCTCTTGGATTTAAGCTATTAGAAAAAAGAGTAAAGACTTGGGTTTCTAAACTTTGGCTCACTGAGACGGTTATATACATGTATCAGCTTGTACTGCCAAAGAGAAATGCAATAGCATCACCAATGGGTGGGTGCAGGAGCCGAGCCTTCTGGGGGTCCAGGGGGCGAAGCCCGGAAGCCTTGGATTCAGCATTCAGAACCTTTCAGATTACCACTTTTTGAGGGGTAAAGGTAACCAATTCAAGAAAAGACTGTTTTCTTAACTTTGCTCACTGATACGGGCAGTATCAGCCTTGTACCCCCGCGCCGAAGGGGAACTATACATAGGCCTATTATAGCTAGCGCCAATGTCTTTAAACGGATGCGGGCATGAGCCCAGAGCCCCTGCCGGAGTCCAGGGGGCGGAGCCCGCCGGAAGCTCTTGTATTTTAGCTATTAAGAAAAGTATTTTTTGAAGGGTTAAGTAAAGTCATTAATTCAAGCTAGCATGTAAGACCTATAAGTTTAATGGTGCTGGGGCTATGGAATCGATCCCTACCATTTTTTTCTTGACCACTTCAGCTTGTGGAATGGCCAATGGCTCCCCTCGTGTTTCCTCAAATTTATTTTTTTTTAGCACATTTTGATCACAGGTACTGTTGGCACATTAACAATTCAGATACCGTTGGTTAGGCTTGGAACAAAACTAATTGGCCTGAGGGGAACAAATATTTGTGATTTTTTGGATTTAATGTAAGTCCTGGAGTTCAATCTCATGCGTTCTATGTCGTCTCCTTTTGTTTCATCATTCTTCCTTCCCCTTTCCTCTCTTTCTTTTCCTCTTCTCTTCCCTCTTTCTTTTCTCTTTCTTCTCTTTTCCCTTCTCTCTCTTCCCTTTTGCTTTCTTCTCTCTTTGATGAGCTGGGGGGGTGTTCACCCCCCCCCACACCGCCCCATGCGACGGCCTGATAATCCTGTGCATTCCCACCCCGCTGCCGGCATGTAATAGTCTGTACATATGAAATGTTTCCTACTTCCCTTTAACAACGCAGCTAGAAGACCTTCCAATTACCTTTCGCCTACAATTTTGTTTTTCCATGCACAGGGAACCTCTCATAGCATAACAACGTAATCATAGTTCCCGCCACAAACGTTCCTTGTACATTATCGAGGGCTGCGCATAAGTCCTAGGGTTTCATTTTGTAATGTATAGTATATAAACGATCAGAAATGATTCCCGATGCTATGCGCTTCTTTGTGTAACAGTATTTTAAATATGTCTTCAGCTTCGATTTTTTGAAACCACCAGAAGCTCGTATCACTGTAGGGCATTAGAGCATACGATTGAGCGAACATGAATTGAGTGTAGGCCCCCCTAACTCCGCCCGCGGCATGATGAAAAACCCTGCGCCAGGAGACTATTTACCTGATGTACGTCACAGCCCTGGTATCCAGCTGCTGTGTTTACAGATTCCACTCGTACTTTTGTAATACATTCGCCACATGTTCCCTACTTCTAAAGATACATTTCTAGTAATTACAAGTTTCAGTGGATATATCCAGGATTTTACTTATTTGTATACGTTTTGTGTGGGCCTTTGTAAGAATAGGCGGTAACTTGGCAGGTACCGGGACGGTAACTTGAGTCTATGAAGTTGAAACCGAGTTTTGGCGAGGATGTTGATTTGTATCATGTCTAGGCATTGGGCTAGGACAGGGCTATGAATATCGACTTCATCATTGCATGTTTATTTTCTTCTTTTGACGTAGCAATTTTTAAAATTGCAATGACATTGCGTAACAGGGAGTTTGTGTGACCGTTCGTTACCGTGTACTCTCTATAGCTTAAGTGTGTTGATAGTACACTTGACCGATGTTACCTTCCCGGCGACAAAGAAAAATGGAATTAACAACGCAATTAACCGAGTCGCATAATATAGTTTCGCACGCAAAGGATTTATGGAGCTGCTTCTCCGAGCTGCGTTTCCTTTAGACCTTAGGCCTTTCAATCCTGGTAACGACCCATTTCTTTTGTTTTTGTCATTGACCAAGAGGATGACAGTGTCTGTAGTTTTTGTGTAGATTCAAAGCAAGAAGTTTACACTTATTCAAATGGAACATTCTACCATACAAAACCTACAAATAAAATAGTGGGGAGGTTATATAGGAGTATTATAATTAAAAAGATAAAAAATCTGAACTACTTTAAACATTTGATCTGATATATTATTAATGTCATTTAAAACCCATATCCAAGGTCAAGAATTCATCTAGAAGATCCACACTGTTCCTTAGGATTTCCTAAATTTTTAAATTCCACCTTTTTACTGGAGACAAATAGTATTGTGATCAAACGATGGAAAATAATAAGTTTTTCAACTTTGTAAAAAAAAAAAAAAAAAAAAAACTTGTAAATTAATTTTTAAAAAAATTTTCAATTGAATATGCAGAACTTGACATAACCACAGTGCAGTTATGGAAATATTCATGATTTTTTTGTCAGGGAATTGCTTTATTCATTCATGAATAGAGCCTCCTCCACCCCCTCCACCAAAGATTTCCTGAATATTTCTTCTGCCACTGGTGATATCTTGTAACTTTGCATGTTTGTTTCAATTGAATATGCAGGATCTTGACATGAAATTTTCAAGGAGTTGAGCTTGGTACATGTCAATAAGTTGAATACCTTGAAAGTACAATGTAAGTATCAATCAACTTGATGCTCATGATTATATGAACCACCATTGACCGTTGACTAAGTTGTAGTCCAATCACCAGATAGAATATGTGTAATTTCACTAACAATGTATAGCGGCATAGCCAGAGGGTGAGGGAAACAGAGTGTCCCCTGGAGAAATGGGAGAAAATTGGGATGAAAAAACATGGATGCTAAATCATCACTTTTTTGGCCCTATTTACCACCTGATCAGGACGGCTTTTCCCCAGACCAGAGTTTTTCCCCCCTCGGAATGACAAGGCTGGCTACTCACCTAGCTATGGATGCTTCATGCCTACAATCAAGTTACTTTATCTTTACTCTGTGGTTACTCCAATAACTCTTTTTTTTTGCTGGAGAGTGTGGTAAAGTAGTTATTGGTGCTTGCTTATAGTGACTAACAGGAACTTGGAATAGTACATTAGAAGTGCCACGTAATAGGATTTGTTTCCCCAGCAATTGGTCCAAACAAATCACAGGGCACAGGACACATACAATGCAAGGTTTAAATTCCCTGTGCTCCTGAGATGAATATACCAATTCATCTCAGATAAGCCTTGTGATAAATTCAAGCAATTTTTGTCCCATAAATGTCTGGATCCAGACATTTATGATGTCAAATAGGCAAAAATGGCAGTTTTATGCTAACTTGATGCAGCACTGGCATAATGGGTATTTCAGTTTGGAAAAAAAATCAATTGCGACTTTAAGCTTAATATACTTCTTGACACGCAGAGCATTGCATCAAAGATCACTGTTATTTCTGATGCTGATTGATCTCTGAAGATTTTTTGATGTAATGCTGGAAGCATCAGGGTAGGCCATAGTATAAACTCAGTGTTATATTTTGATATATTGATTAAATAACTTGCCTAATGTTGCTTTTAACATATTAGATGAAGAGGAGAGAGAACATTTCCACGAGAATGAGAAGCAGTTACACTCTCAAGTTAAAGAAGCTGAAAAGAAGGTGAGGGACATTAAAATATTGCTTTGGTTTTAGTATAGTCTGAGTAATACTTGTTGAATGATTCGACAATTCTGCTACGTGTGTGCGTGAAGGTCGCATGCTGTAGACAGAGGAAATAAAACGATTAAAATAGGTAGCGATACGCCCGTGTACTGGTCGCACCAGCCGGTACTGCGTAAGCTTTAGTTCAAACAATGTTACGGCGACTCTGTGGTGAACTTGAATGAGGGGCATTAAAATGTTGCTATCTGTGGAAGTTAAATAATTGCAAACATGAATAAATTACCTTTCCTTAGAATCACTACGAATTATTTTAATAACCCAATTTAAATTTGTATGTTATACTGCAATCTGCTAGGTAGTGATGGACAACATGCAAAGGAACCTAAGATTTACAGACTTAATTTTAAAGGTGCTGTTCCTATTTTGTGATCTGTTCTGTACTTGATATGAGTGTATAATAGATTACAGTTGATAGTTGGAATACTCTACTTTTTGTGTAGGTGGAGGTATGAATTGAGAGGATTAGTATATAAAAACGTTAGTCCATGTACTTGTTGTATGACTGTGCGCTATAGCTGTGATAGCCAACCCTGAGCGGGTTGGGCCATTCACAGTCACAATCAATAGTTAAAGCATAACCGCTAGAATGTTAAAGAACGTGCAAACTAAATCCAGGAATAGCACCGTATTCAATAGCCAGCCATTGTGGTGGACAAGTTAGACGCATTCCAGTACTACAAATACATTCACCTGTCACGATCCAGTGCAATCGCTAAACATGGATCGAATGACAGCTTAATGTATTTTAGTCCTGGAATGTACGCATCTGTCCACAACATGTTGGTGGCTGACTTCATATTTGAATCCTGGTCTATACAGTGGCCGTAAAACAGCGAGGGGGGGCAGTATGCCCCCTGAGACTGGCCGGGAAAAAAATTGAACAAAAAATCATGCTAAATCAGCCGTTTTTTAGCCTCTGACCGGGGAAAAATTGGCCTTTAACCACCCTGAGAGGGAAACTTTCCCAAGACTGGGAAATTGCGCCCTCTAGACGGCCGGCGATTAGAGCAAAAAGTGTCAGAAAAAAGTTGTGACGGCGTTGTTTGGTAAAACATCTAACCATGTGGATTGCATCCTCAGGGACATACAATAGCGTATGGGGAGTTGGCCATTCTAATTTTTTTTCATTTTAGGGTAAAAAATGGCCAAAAAGGTTAAAATTGTCCAAAAATAGGTAAATCAGATCGAATCACCTTCCATTCTCAATAATCTAATCTAACATGTGCGCATTACCTTCAAAGGAGTCCATATTTAAGTGAATATAATTGGAATCATTCCCAAATTTTTATAATTTTTTTGGGTCAAAATGCCAAAAAGGTCAAATTGTCCAGAAATATTAGGTCAATCAGTCGAAAGGGGCATTCCTTTCTTAAAATCATCTATCAAACCTGTCCCAGTTACCTTCAAAGGAGTCATATTTAAGTGAATATAATGGAGAAGTCATTCCAATTTAGAATTTGTTGGGTCAACAATGGCCAACAAGGGTCAAAATTGTCAAAATATAGGTAAATCAGTCGAATGCATTCCTTTCTTAAAAAATCTATCAGAAACATGTCCATTTACTTCAAGGAGTATATTTAATTGAATATTAATGGAAGCCTTCCAAGTTATAAATTGGGTCAAAATAGCCAAAAAGGTTCCAAAATAGTCCAAAATAGGTAAAATCACTTTCATATTGCCTTTCTTTTCTCAAGCTGTTTTTTTCAATCAAAAAGGGAACATGTCGCGTGCTACATCCCAAGGGAAAACAAATGAGCGGATTGAGCGGATTGAGTGCTAACCATTTCAATTTGCATATTCTGGGTCAAATTGCCAAAAAAACATCAAAATTGTCCCAAAATCCATAAATGAGTGCCAAAATGCCTTCCTTCTCCTTCTCACAATCATAATGGGAATATGTAAAATTTTCTTCCCAAAGAGCGATAAGTAACTGAATATAGTAGTAGTATTTCATTGACATGTTTAGGGTCAAAATGGCCAAACAATTCAAATTTGTCCCAAAATTAGGTCAAATGCCAAACAAGTTTCAAATTTGTCCAAAAATACAATTAGTCATAACCTCCTCTTTCTTTTACTATTCATTGACTTCCCAGGGACAAGCGATTAAGTAATAAAATTGCTGCCTTTTCATTGAACCCATTTTGGGGTTAAAATGTCCAAAAGGGTAAAAAATGCAAAATATGGTAAAACAGTAATAACTGCCTCTTTTTCTTTCCCTCAATACTCAATGGAATATAATTAGGTTGATACAGTGCCTAGGTATTTCCCATTTACCCATTTTGGAGTCACATTGTTTATTATTTTTTTCATGGTAGCTATGGTCCTCCTCTTTTCCATTGATAATCAAATTAATTACCAACATACCTAGTCTGGCGTCAGAATGACGTCATCAAGTCCTCGAGTCTGTAAAATTGGTCCCCGAAATGGGTATTTTCCACAGAAATCTAAACGCGAAAATCCAATTTTTGCTCTAAAAAGTTAGGAATACCGGATTTTCACGGGATTTTCAAGCTCTAAATGATACCAAATGGCTAATTTTTCTATAAACATAGAGTTGTAAGAGGTAAACTGTGCATAATATTTTCAAAAAAAGCACTATAAATTTCCTCGGGTGCAATACACTAAAATGACCATGAACGATGATAGAAAGGATTTTTGAAAGCTTTTGGCATTGCAGCGCAGTTGAGTATTTATTTTAATTTTGTTAGGTTTATCAACAGGGGTCAGCTTGTATCATTTGTAACAGAAAGAACCCGAAATTGGAAAAACAGTCACTGTTCCAATTTGGCGGCATTTCATTATGGTTTAAATGGTCCCCCCCCCCACCCCCCCCGTGGGGGGGGTCCAAAATTCCACTTCGCCTACATTGCTGATCCAATATAAAGGGTTCTTTGTGCATTAGGCCTATTTCATTATTTAATGCTTAAAAATCCACTACACACACACTGGGCATGTGAATCCACCCAGAACGGGACAGCTTGTGAATGGCTATTTTTTTATCTCTTAATATTTATCAAAAACTCATGGATCCAAATTATCAAAACAGAGCAGCCTACCCTTGAAGATCACTGTGTAATGTGTAATAACACATAATACTTAAACCTTGTGAGTAGCTTGGAATAAATTCTTGTGGATAAAAATTATTTACAATTCCCAATTGACAACCATATATAGAGGAGAATATCAATTTGCATATCAAAATTTCAAGGTATAAACTAATTTACATGTCTGTGGTCCTTTGTGTTCACCAGAATGCGAATAAGTTAAAAGAACCTTATTATTGTGGATTATTGATTTTCTTTTTATTCATATCTAGTTCGGTCTGTTCTAATTTATAGCCCTAAGAAATATATTTTACAATATTAAGCATTGTAGTTTAAAAACTCATTAAAAAGTAATTTAGCTGATAATGTCCATTTAAACTTAACATCCGAGATCTAGAAAAAATCACACCGCTGGGCCCTAACAACTATTTTTAAATTTCATAGAATCTATATAAATTCGCGGTAATGATAAAAATAGGACTACAATCACATGTTTTATCAATTGTTTCCTTCCTCCCATTTTAGTTGATTTTGTAAAATTTGTTAAATAAATGTAATTAAGAGTAACCAAAGTGATACATTTCGTTATCTCACCCATTTTAATTGATTTTGAATCTTTTTTGGATGAATTTTGTCCCATTTATATTTCAATTTTGACTCAGAAATCTATAAGTTAAATAGCTACACTCTTTTCACCTTACCTGAGGAAAAGGCAAAACATCGATATGACCTACCTTTGAAAATAGGGCCTTATAATAGATTTGGCCATTTCTATTCACCCAAAATCTTCATTAAGCCAACTAGCTTTCCTATTCACTTATATAACCTTTGGATTACGTGTTTGACCAGTTTGGGAACAATTTTGACCTTATTTTGGTATTTTAGTATCTAAAAATCTGAAATGTAGAATTACAAACACGAAGCCTACTTATTGACGTGTCCTTGAGATATAACGGCAAACGTTTCCTTGAAATGGGTTTGTGCAAACTAAGAATATTGGTACTGGGTATCCATTTGGCAATTTTATCCCCAAATCTATAATATCGGAATGGCTTCCATTTTTATGCCACTTACATATGACTCCTTGAAGGTGAATTAATGTGTTCTCATCATTATTTTGAATGAATGTATTGTTTCGACTGACTATATAACCCTATTTTTTTTTTGACAATTTTGACCCTTTTTTGGCCATTTTGACCCCAAGAATCTTTAAATTGGAATGGCTTCCATTATATTCACTTTTCCTTTGAAGGTTAAAAATGGGACATGTTCTGATAGATTGATTTGAAGAAGGAATGCATTTCGACTGATTTACCTATTTATTACGGACAATTTTTACCTTTTTTGGCCAGTTGAGCCCCAAATTTATAATTGGAATGACTTCCATTATATTCATATGACTCCTTTGAAGGTAAAATGGACATTTTTTGGACAGATTCATTTTGAAGAAGAATGCATTTCGACTGATTTAACCTATATTTGGACCATTTTGACCTTTTTGGCCATTTTTACCCTAAAATAAAAAATGTAGAAGGCCAACACCCCATACTTTGATGTATATCCCTGGTTGGTATGAAGCCACTGGTTGTGAGCCTTTGGTACCAACCACGCGTCAAAAGTCTATTTGGTCGCTTTGCCCCCTCACTCAGAGCGGGCAGGCCCGTTACGCCACTAGGGGGTCTATATGTTCCTGAAAGCAGAGTGAGAGCTGATTTTATGAATAGTGAAGATAAAAGTTTCTGCATTGTTCCAACAACAGGTGACTGAAGCTTCTAAAATTTATGATAGATGTTGTTTGGTAGGCATTGTTAAAATAAAACGCAATTCTGGGGTAACACAAACACTATGCATCACAACCGAAAAAATCCAAATTATTGATTGGGACAACAATGTAACTTTATCTGTAGTTTGCCAGTTCTTTCAATCCGATCTTCTTTTGTATTGCGAGGAAGCAATCGAAAGATTTTCTGGGTATTTCTGTGTCCCCTATTTTGAGTAAATGGACGAAGTCAAAACTCCGCCCATAATTAACTCTACATCAATTGGAATCTACTATAGGTCACTTATATACACTTACCCCAAGTATTGTGGGAAACAAAATGTGATTTGGATGCAGAAGCAAGAATGCACAGTGAAATTCCCCATTCATTTTGTGCTAATATTGATGGTTCACCATTAAAAACCGACAGTCTTTTTGTCTCTATCTTGAGAAGAAATGGTTTGAAGTCTTGACGCTTTATTCAAATAGGATTATTATCGTATAAGTGGGCTAGTGTACCGTACTGTATGTTATCCCTACCTTCCCAAGTAAATAGACCTACTTTAGTAAAGTTTTATGAAAACCAGTATACATGTTGGTTGAACAAACGCCTCAAGTAAACTCTGCTTTCGCAGCCACTGCTTTGTGTCCAATCCTGGGTATTCCACGTTCATTTGTGAAAATTAAGCGGAGTTCGTTAATAACTCTCCTGATTTCATTTAGTACGCTCAACAATGGCTCAATTACATACATTCATAACAAAACATAAGCCTTCAAGTAATAAGGGATCTCAATTTGTTTACGCTTTTAGAGCTCCTGAAAGACTGTTCAGGGGAGCTATAGGAGCACTGGAGCAATAGCTCTAACCTCAGAAACGAAGGCCTTTAAGAAGACAACAAATTGAAGAGAAAACCAACACCGAAAATCAGATTTCCAATTTTTTCAGGTTTTTTTGCTACGTTTTAGTGTTGTGACCGTAATTAATACTAATCCAAGGATGTTTCCTTGCCAATGGTAGTTTTGTCCCCTGGGACAGTTTTGAATGGTAATGTGAAAGCTTACTATTTGGTGTGTTCTTATATTTGTAGTCATATTTCTATCAAGGGAAAGGGAGATCAGTTGTAGGGGGGAAATTTCCTCAAATATGAGTCTAGGTAGAACAAGAAGGAATCCCCCGTTTGAGCCTTGCTCCTCCCGTACCATTAAATAACACATTTCCAAAATAACCACTTTTACACGACAAACAGTGGACAAGTTTTTGATTTTCCCCCTCTAAACTTCACCCCACAAAACGATTCTGGCACCACTGGGTATGGTGAAGGATAAATTTGACTTATTCAGTATTGTTTTGATATTAACAGTTTGAAGACAGTGTGTGCAAACAGTATGAAGAAAAGGAATGCGTATTCAACACTTCAGAAGCATATCCAGTCAGAATCCTACAGCTTTGCTATGCTCCCGGAAGAAAAGGTAATAATAATGAATGATGAATTATTCAATAAACAATAAACATCAAATATAGATAACAAAATGAAAGTATGCTAATTGATTGCCTTTCATTAAAAGAGTACATTGTGTAACATCTATAAGTTGGAAAAACCAATCAAACACTGGTTATACACTTATTGTTTAAAATTTTCATTTAAAATACAATTAGTTGTGTTCAACAACTCTGGCAAAACAGAAAAACCTTAATCAACTCAAAAGGAAAAACTGGACAAGGCACACAAGGACATTCGGGATATGGAAACCACAAAATAACACTCTGTTGCATATAAGGTTTGTACTGGTGTACCAAGTAGTACTTGCCTGTTTTTTCTAAAAAAATGTGCAAGTTTTTGTTAAAGTCTTAAACAAAATATTTCCAATGAGTACAATAACCATCACTTTCTTTTGCTTAGCTTTGTAGCATTTGAAATGGATTTGCAGTCTTCAAAACTTTAAAGCAATAAACAGAAAATTAAGCACTGTATAATCAATGCCCTTAAACATTTATATAGATTCTATGTTGTTAAAAAGGCGCATTAACGGTCATTTTTTCGGTCATAACTTGGCGAAAACGGTTTACTGCAAATGGCCAGACAGCAAAAGACGAGGCACGGAAGAAGGGGCCCATAAAAACAAATCTGTATACTATATACTCAGAGGAGACAAAGGTGCTATCAACTATGGCAAGATCATTTGTATAAATGGGTTTAAGGAGGAATTTGAGCACAATGTGAGGGTGGGGATAGCGAATCAGTGACGCAGATCAAACGTGGTCCCCATTAAAAACGGGTGTTTCGGTAGTATAAATAGGGACATGTGCGACTGGCAGCCGCCAGCCAGAGTCCATCTTTTTCCTCTGCCGCAGGGTCAGCAAAAGTATAATTCATCTGGTGGTGGCACAAAACGCTGATTCTGGAAATGTGGGGAAATATGTAAAATTTGGAAATTTTTCACCAATTTTGGACCAAAATCGCTGATTTTTGGCCCCAAATCACTGAATTTTGCCCGAAATCCTCATTTTTTTCTTTTTTGGAAGGGGGTGGGGGGCAAACTGGGGGGCAAAAAATTTGGGTGGAAAAACCCCCCCATGCCCCCCCTTCCCGCCACTGTATCCGTTGTGTTGCATGAGCGCCGTAGCTAGTCTCATGTGCGTTTGTATACATCCGTGCTCAGACCTCGTGGATTCAATAGCCGGCGCTTAGCCAGCCCTGTGGTTCTGAGGGGCAATTTCCCGGTAGGTGCAAAAATTTCCCGTTCACAAGCAAAATTTCCCGGTCTGGCAGGGCAAAAGAATCCAAAAAGGGCTGATTTAACATAAATATCAGTGTTTATTTCCCGATTTCCCCTCAAAATAGTTTTCAGAGTGGACTTTGCCCCCCCCTTTGCCCCCACCTGGCTAAGCCCCACCTGGTCAATAGGCGTGGTAGCCCCCATATACATGAGAAGTAGAACTAATTTGAATAAATGAACGTCTCAGCAGTCTAGGGATTTTTGAATGGTCACGAAAATTGAATTTTCCAAATGTATTTTTCTCCAAATTTCTTCTACGACTAAAAGTTCGCATAAAAAAAGAACAAAATTGCTTTAAATGATGTCTTTTCTTGTCGTATGGTAAAAAGTGAATGAATTCATCAAGTTGTTTTGTTTTATTATATTTAAAAAAAAACACCAAACAAAGTGTCAAAAACACCCCTCGAAAACCAACGCAACACAAAAAACCACCCCCCCACCCCGCCCCCCCCACCCCCCCCCCCCCCCCCCCACACCACACACCACCCCTCCCCCCTTCACCCCATCCACCCCCACCGCCACTCACGACCCAAACACCCCCCCCCACCCAAACCTCCCCCCCCCACCCCCCCCCCCCCCCCCCCCCCCCCCCCCCCCCCACCCCCGCGATCCCCCCCCACCCCCCTCCGTCCCCACCCGCCCCCGCCCCGCCCCCCCCCCCCCCCCCCCCCCCCCCCCCCCCCCCCCCAACCCCAGCCCCCCTCCCACTCCCCACCCCCCCCCCCCCAAATATCCACCCCCCCCCCCACCCCCCCCCCACTCACCCTCCCCACCCGCCCCCCCCCCCCCACCCGCCCCCTCGCTCCCCCCCCCCCCCCCCCCCCCCCCCCCCCTCCCCCCGCTCGCCCCCCCCCCACACCCCTTCCGCGCCCCCCCCCCCCCCACCCTCCCCCCCGCCCTCCCCCCCCACCCTCCCTCTCTCCCCCTCGCCCCCCCCCGACCCCCCGGCAACCCGCTCCCCCCCCCCCATAAAAAAAAAAAAAAAAAAAAAAAAAAAAAAAAAAATCAATCAGCATATTAATGCCGATTTAGGGATTTTTTCCATAGAGCTCGCAGCTGGGGGAGCCTGGCAATCTCCAAATTCCCAACTCTAGTATCGAACTTCAGGCGTCCTTCCCGCACACCCACCACCGGTCGCGAGCTGCACTCGGGCGCGGCGCGCCGCCCCCCCCCCGGCGCTTCCCCCACGGGGACCACTACCCCCCCCCCCCGAGCAATAACAGCACATTTTTTGAAGAGTGCCACAATTTTTCAAATTTGATATTTTTGGGGAGGCACAGTTATCTTGGTATTGGTCTAGAAACTAAACCTGCGACCGAGAATTCTCAAAAATGTGTATTTAGTCATAAAAATAAGCGATTTTGTAATTAGAATGGGGATCCCAGATTGTACTTAACGGCAGAGCTGGAAATGCTAAGTTTTATGTCCTTCCTTGGTGACATAGGTGCCACCTCAAGAAAATGACCTCTAACCTTGACTTGCCTGACCCAACAACAACTAATGGATGAGCGCAGACACGTACATGGCGTATTTCCGGCTATTTCAATTGGAAGGCGTTCCAGCAGCCGTTTGAATTATTATCGAGATTCCGCTATATTATTCTAATTACAAAATCCTTCGTTTGCAACACATAGACATTTTCGAGCTAACCATTCACAGTATAGTTTACTAGCCAGTTACCAATTCAACTGTGTAAAAATCTCAATTGTTTGATAAAATTGGTTGTGCTCTTCAAAAAAAATGTGCGATTATTGCTTTAAACCATGTGATTTAAGTCTGGTGTTCTTATCACATATACTGTGTCATTAAGCAGATGCATAATCTGTAGCCACTATCAAATAGGGCCAAGGTAGCTGTTCTATTTAGTAAATGAACTTGTTTATTTGAAATTCAAATTTTGTTTAAATTTCTTCATATACAAAGAACAAGAGAAAAAAATTGAAGAGTTTAAGTGTGAGAAACAGAACTTCTAAGTAGCAGATTGAAGACTGACACACGCATATCTGAGCAGTCCTCTGAAAAGGAAATCCTGCAAAGTAACATTCAACGAACAAGAGATCCTGAAGGCAAACGTACAAGTGATCAATATGTCATACTAAAAAACTGTCCATCTTATTTCCTGAAATATTTTTAAGCAACATGAGTGCAATGGTTTTGGGTGGTATAATAATTATAATAGGGCTGTTTGATATTAGAGTGTATCAGTGCGCATGGTGCTACAGAGCGCATAGCTATTGTAGCCATGGCGCGTATGTTCAAGGTATATGTTTGATAATATAACTTTTGCAGGGAAGTTTCTGGAGTTTTGAGTGTGCAGCAGGTAATTTAACAGAAGCATGATTGATGTGAACATTTAATAGTCAGTGACGATGAAACAGTGGCAACTGACGTGGGCCTGGTGCCTACCTGTGAGTAATTTAAGCACAACTTACAAAATTTACTGATTATTACACTGCGTAGGCCTATTATTGCATGGCTTTAGCATAATTTTTACATTTGAGTTGGGGTGGAGGGTTGGGGGGTGGGGGGGGGTGGGTTACGACTATGGTGTTATGACTTTATGATAAGCCTGTGTTATTGCCTGTATTATACGCCAATTTAGAATATTGTGCTCGACAGTCGTGCATATACCTTTGCCTAGACTCGTTTTCATTCCATAGTTTTTCTAATATGGAACTGAGATCAATGCCTATCTCCTACACGTAGACAGGTCGAAAAAAAAAATATTTTTCTAAAATATTTGGTTACAATGCCCAATTTTTGAATTTTTCCTCAATCAGTGTATTAATAAAAAAGCACTCAGTCAAAGAGAGAAAGTAATGCAAGGTGTTTCATGCAAAAAAAGCAATGTTGCATGCCGTGCGAGGGATTCACTGGTGCAAAATTTTGCACCCTCAAAAATCATTGATCTTCAAGATCATAAATGCAGAACTACTACTATGAACAGAAAAGAGGTAAGATTAATACTTACCTATCCACATCAACCAAGAACTTACTGATATTTTTGAGGTTTGGGGTGGAACTCGTCTACCTTTGCCTATAGTGCTCCCCTAAGATTTCGAGTTTTTGACATGACATTGGTTGAAAAATAAGAAGCTAAAAAATTCCCTCAACATATTCGCATCTTTAAACAGTGTACATTCAATACAAAACCAAATTTAAAGCACAGCTGAATTCCTCACCGGAAATCTGGATGTAAAACAAAGTTGAGGGTCTCAAATTCGGAACCCAATGTTCTTGCATGCAAGGTAAGTGTTGGCCTCCACATCACACTTTTGATATCCAAATGGTAACAAATCACCTTCCATGAGAATACCCAGATTCTTAGGAAGAACCCCGTTTACAAAATCAGTTAACAGTTGCTATACTGGATCAGGAAGGGGTATCGAGTTAGAAGCAGTGCGGGTGCAATGCCAGTCCCTTTGGCTGTTGAGATGACCAGTCCATGGTGGATGGTGTCACCGAGGCAGTATATCTTAGTAAGAAGTCTATTCGCACCGTGAATGGTGCCGGATAAGCATGTTTTTTCCGTAATTCGCACCGTACGGTGTGAATAAGAAACCTTTTCTTGTAATTCGCACCGAAACGGTGTGAATAAAAAAACTTTTCCTTGTAATTCGCAACTGGTGGTGCGGAATAAGAATTTTTTTTCGTTGTTAAATTCGCACCATAGCGAATAAGAAACTTTTCTGTAATTCGCACCGTGGTGGTGCGAAAAAATTTTTTTCTTGTAATTCGCACCATAGCGAATAAGAAAACTTTTCTTGTCATTCCACCGTGTGGTGCGAAATAATTTTTTTTTTCTTGTACTTCGCACCATAGCGAATAATAACGAAATTAGTGCCTGGGGGGAGGTTCAGTCAGCGTTAACGTTGTTCCCCAGCCCCGGTCTAGCCTGAACGCAGAGGACACCACAATACGGAAAGCTCTTCCCTTGTTCTCTTTGGGGGTCTGCCCTATATAGCTTCTAATACAGCTTAAATAAGTTAATACATGTATATAAATATTCAAAAACTTCTCCGCAGTTTGTGTGTGGGGGGGGGTTTTCTCGTTGTTTCTTTTCGTTTTTGTTGTTGATAATTTTGGATGCTTTTAGCTCCAAAGAACATTTCTTTTTGTTGATTTTTTCATCGATTTTCAATTCCATTTTTATAATTGTTTATTTTTATATTTATTATTGCTTATAAGGTATTTTTTCATTTTTGTTTCATCTCATATGTTTTATTGCTTTTTTATTTTTATTCATTATTTATTTTCATATTTTGTTTTTTATTGTTTTTGTTATTTTTTTCTGTATTTTCATTTACTTGTTCAAAATTTGTATATTTTTGTTCATTCACTTTGATATTATTTTTTGAATTGCTTATATTTAGTAATTTGTTTTTAATTTATCATTATACTTCTCTTTATTACTTGATATTTGTTATGTAGGACCTAATTTTAATTGCTGGTTATTTTGTAAAAAAACATTGATTGAAAATTAAGTTTTTTACTGGAAAAGAGAAAAAAAGAAAAAACTTTTTATATTGTTTATACTTATTTTACAATTATTACCCTTTTCTATCTAATCTACAAGCATTGTTCATTTTCCATATTTCAATGAAAAAGACGTAGCCTGGCAGAGCTCGACAGTATAAAGGTAAAGGGGACGTATCTGTGCACACAAGAACCGAGTGCCCATCTCTTGCAAAGCGATTTGGGCCATGACTCCACCATGTAGAGAGATAAAAAAAAAAAAAAAAAAAAAAAAAAAGAAAAAAAAAGAAAAAAGCAAAAAAAAGAGAACGTGCGCCATTATCATGGCTGCCAAAATTTTTTAATTTGTGAAATGTGATATATCCTAGTGACAGTGGGGAAATATGTAAAGCGCTTTGAGACGGTTGGTGTAAAGCGTATATAACTACTTACATTTCTTTAAAAAAAAAAACAGCGAGACCATTGGCCGCACCGGGGTCGAACCCGCAACCTTCAGATGATGATCAGCCGTCAGATCCCTGGACCATATGTACTCTCATTGTCTTCAGGCGAAGAGAAGTCTTATCATTGATGTTCAGTGTTTCAAATTCATATTCTCACATCCTTGCTCGATTAGCTGTGCAACGGAGATCAGAATGCTTGCTGCTTTGCCGTATTGTAGTTAGAAACGGTAACGAGATGGAATGGTTTGGTGTCAGGGGGGGTGGGGGGGGGGTTTTGGGGGGGGGCGGGGGTGGGCGTCATTACCTTCACGTGTCATTATCCGGTATCAGTTTGCTCTTCGTGGCGACCGATATATATAAATCCTCTTGTTAAATCAAGGTCGGTACATATGACCCTCTGCCCAAGTGCTATTATTTTTCCAAAAGACACCGCGTTTAGTATGTCTAAACATTACAAAATTTACCTTTTCCCTACTGGTTCAAAATCCGACGTACGATGACATAATCGTTGTTTTTTTCCAATGTAGGGATACGTCCGTATTTTTACCTGAATGGGGCCCCCGCAGCAAAAAAAACCAATCAATGCTGACGTCATCAATCTTTATTTTTTTTCAAAAATTGTCTTTATTCCATAAATAATTCCTTTTTAAGATTCAACAACTGTATATTGTTCTTTAATATTAATATTCAATTGTCCCCGCATAATGTGAAAAGATGGGTCCCCATAATCTACGAACTGACAACATAGTTAGCCGGCTAAATACCCTTACCTTGGACTTTATTAGCAGACGGATCCCTAATGTTTTAGCAGCTCGCCACATTGCGTTGCGGCTGCGGGGGTTATGCGCCATTAACTTCTGACAGTTAATTCATAAAATTTTTCTCAGTCTTATATCATAAGTTATTATTCCCCGTCCCATCAAGTTCTAGAATGAGGGTTCATGGTATTCAACTGTTACGCTTTGAAAGACAAACAGTAGTGTAGTGTCATTGGTGCACATGTCCCAAACAAGATTTGAAAACTTAGTTTTAAAAATTGCATAAAAATGGCAGGTGTACCCTCTAATCAGAACACGACCAAACTTTAAAGTGAAAATTGCTTTTAAAATTACATAAAAATTACAGGTGTACCTTCTAATCAGAACATCAAAATAAAAATTTGAAAAATTACTTTTAAAAATTGGCCATAAAAATGGCAGGTGGTGCCCTCTAATCATAAGTCTCCAAGCTTGTGTCTCCTCCAATGAGAGACTCATTCATGTCGGCCTCTTAAAGACAAAAATGTACATGCATCACTTCTGTGAAATTACTACTTCAAGCTACAATTCAACTGACAAATTGGACCAATTGAGGTAGATAAATCAATCTGTCATTGGGGGGGGGGGGGGGAAAATATGGGGCCAATGCTGTCTATTTAAAATAAATCATGTAGTTTTTGTTTATATCTTTGAAATAAAAAAAAGGCAAACTTAATATGATGATTGTACTTTGAACCTTAGGCAAGATATGATTATTTTGTGCTACCGGCAAATGTACTGAATTTGTTTTATTATGTAAAAAATGATCCTAGGGGTAATTAAAGATTATGGGAGGGGGGGGGGGGGGGGGGGGGGGGTGCCACGATCCGTCATGGCTGCATAAATAGTTCTGCCTTAATAAGTAAAAGGAATCAAAATCAATACAGACTGACCTGTGAGCTATGGAAGAACTTTAGGCTATTTAAAAATTCAAAATGACAGAAGTGATGTGACTGATTCGATGGGATGTGAATGTTGTAACATAGACATAATTTTTGTTTTGCTTCTACCAATAATAATAATAAAAGATAGGAATAGTTGATCTGATAGGTCCAGGTTAGGAAAATAAAACAGTCCTGATAAAACACATAAAGCAGATTCCAGCAGTTAAATATGTTTGTCCTAACCCCCATACTTCATCCCATCAATTTTGATATCAGAGAAAGTTCCTTAATCCAGTGATATAGAAGGCCGGAAATGTTACTTTTGATGCTATAACAAAAAATTTGCAAATGTGTTTTATGTGTTTTGACTTCCCAATCTCACATACACAGCACGGCACAACACCCCACAATGTCCTGTGGGCCAATATGATACACATTTTGCTTCTACTTATCCGAACGCTGGTCCATTTACTCAAATGTATTAGATGTTTTGTATTACTGAAAGGCATGCAAGCTTCTTTATAATGGCAAGAAAACACATAGGTTGTTTAATATGTAAATATTCATCTTATTGCTTTAAATGTGCACATCACAGTAAATTGCAGTTGAATCATGAGTAAATATTATCAGTTTGCAAGATATACATACACGAATAGATATGTTACAGGGATGACATCGTTCATGGGCCATTTCATACTCAGCCAAACAAATGTGTGGTCTATTTCAAAGGAGTATCAGGTAAACTGCCATTGTGCACACTCAATCTGATTTTAAAAACTGTTTCATCTACTTGCTTATAAAACGTTCGACATTACTTCTTGACATTGATGACAAGGACTCGTATTCAACCTCTTACTCCTTGACCAGAGTTTATTTAAATAATATTAATTAATAGGTAATGTGTGTAGTTGGTGACATGCTTCATAATTAATTAGTTGTTAGTAGTTAGTAGTAGTAAGTTAGTAATTATAGTTAGTTAGTTTGTTTGTTTGTTTGTTGTTTGCTTGTTTGTTTTAGATCTAATAATTGTCAAACTGGTTGTTTTGTTACAGGATTGAAATAAACGCTTTGGTGAGAAACTGCAAGAAGTTGCTGAACAGCATCAGCAGACAAAAACCAAACACAGACAACTGAATCATGCTCTGCAAAGACAGAGGCACAATACCCTTGAACTCTGAGTGTCTATGTAAGGTTGGCATTAGTCAACCCTCATTGTATACAATGTCTTTAAATCCCCCAAGGCACCAGGTGAAGTACATTTAAGTGGGGTTGGTCAAAAAAAGTCCACTTCTTAAAAAACAGGGCCACTTTTAGAAGTTTCGCTACCAGCCAAAATGTAAATCATGCGTAGGAACCTGGGTGTATCTGATGGGCATCGACCCACCCTGGCATAATTACTGCCTGGATGCCTCACTCCGCCACCAAGGGGGGAAAAAGGCTACAGAATAGTTATGAAATTAGCGGAAATGTGGGTACTTGGCAGTATGTTTTATTATTATAGTCAGGCTGTTGGTGAACAATAACTTGTGTGACCAATTCTAGAACTGCTCAATGCAGCAATGCAAAAAGGCTAAGTACTGATTAATGTTTTGTGCTGCCATCCTACTGATTCCAGGCCTGATCAAAATGGATGATGAAACTATCGGCTGGTTAAAGCGGATCTTCCACACTGTGATTTGGACTTGCACGAACGAACCGAACTGGCTATTACAAACTTTAATGTACTCTACGTAAGCTGATCAGATGATTTTGCAAGATAATTTTTTTTTTTTTTTTTTTTAAAAAAAAAGGCGGTTTGTTTTTTTTTGTCTATAAATTGCTAAAGTTAGAGATGAATCAGCACTTTCGTTTCATGCAGTAAACATCTGTGTCATTATAACAGTGCAATAGGATGCGCTGGGTATAACAAAAGCCATATTTAGCATTGTAACATCATTAATGGGAAATGGAAAGAAGTCAGTCAAATATTTGCAGTGTACTAAATTCATGTTTTGCTGACACAATTCCAAAGCACAGACTGGTATTTCAGGCATTGTACTTTAGGCTGAGTAAGATACGTGAAAGAGGGATTAGCAGGGATTAGCACATAAATGCTTTTCACGTTTGGTAAATGCTGGCAGTAATGTCATCTCCTTGCTTCCAGAAATTGCCACATCTGCCAACCCCCCCTCGTGGAAGTTGATTTCATTAAGGGTCCTTTTTCATTTTAACCAACCCACTTTGACTACACTCAAATAAGTTGAAAAACCCTGAAGCAAATGATAGTTCCAAAATTACATTGCATTGCTGCTTTTCAGATGACTTGAAGAAGCCTTGGCAACAAAGTAAAGAATGAAAGCTGCGGCACTAAATACAACAGATAAGGAAAGATCACAATAATGCATCTGAACTGAAAAGAATCAGCTCAAGGTAGATCAGATAGAAATTCATTAGCGGCAGTACTGCTAAGTTTCATCTTGACACTACTGGGTTTGACGACCTTGACTACAGTGTTTGACATAATCCCTTGGACATGGACAAACATGTGCGTATTCTTTACATGACTGCGCTGTGTACATGAATCAACCGTATGTGCATCGTATTGACTGGAAAGTGGACGTACATAGTTACTGTCCAAGGGATTTTTACAACTACTGTACTTACAGTGCCTTCTTGTTCTAATGCAAAATTATATTTGTTATTGGGTTATTTTGTCTTTCTTTTTTCTGTATCTACCCGTTTTAAATGTAAATCTAGCCTTCTGAACAGACCATAGCATTCCAACTAAGTTTTATTGAATTTTTTATGATAATTCTGGTACACAACATAAACCCACGGAGAGCTTTATACAATTGTTCATGCAGATTGAGTTTGCACACAAGTATGCTGACCTAGGTATTAGTGACCGAGGTTTGGTCAGTGATGGCTCTTGACTGTTTCATGCCGTATCCAGGGAGGGGCGGAGGGGGCGCGCGCGCCTCGCGGTAATTCTGCAAATTCTTCAAAATCAGCCCCCTTGAGCTATTTTTGGACCAGTTACAAGCTTCAGCCCCCCGGTAATTTTGACATTTTTAAAATCCTGGATCCGCCATTGGTTATTGTCGGTACATAGGGACAATGCCCCTTTCCTGGTCGCTGGTTGAGTATGCTTTACATGTACATAGTGGGGTTTTTTGGACAAGAAATAAAAATTCAAAAGAATCTTGCACCCAATTCTCACCCACCTTCACACTAAAGACTGAATCAAACATAGTAAGAAGAGGGATTTATATTTCATCGTAGATTGCCAATCAAGAGAACACAAAAATGATAAACAAATACTATACTGAAATTTACAATAATAGCAAGGAAATTAAAATTGAAGGCATTGTTCAGGTTTAATTCACTAATTAAAAAAAATTAAAAACATACCATTGTTTCATTTTGATGAGTCTCACAATTTACGTCTTGTGACATCACAGTATGATTTTTATTCATACTTTTATTCATTTCAGAATCCCTTGACATATACCCACCCCCAAGGAGACAACAAGTGCATTAGTGGAATTACAGCCGCATAACCTGCTCTTTTGCAAATGGGGGGGGGGGGGGGGGGGGTGCAGAATGATGCCAAGTCAATTTTTCTGAGGGAGGGGGGTGAATTTGGGCCTATCTCCATAAAGACACTGGTAGAAACAGTCAGTTCATTTTGGGGGGGTGGCAAGTAGGGATAAAGGGGTTCTGAGTTTCAAAGTGGGGGGGGGGGTGGCAAGGGTCTGATCGGGAACTTCATTCCCCCCCCGCCCCCACTGGTGATATGCCACGGTGTATGCATAAGGGTGCAGCACAAAAAGCTCACTCTAACCAAAATTTGATAAAATTTTGATACTATGAAAATACCACAATTTAAATTTGAAAGAACTTTTGGCTCATGTTGGGCTGTTGCTACATTGAATAAGTTGCCGACTAATTTCTGGCTGATAGCACTTTTAAGACGAGTGCCCTCTAGTTTTCTCAAAGTAAATTGTCGGTATCACTCAACTTTTGTCCATTTACCTCCTTTCATAAATAATAAGTAGTTAACATTTACTTGTTTTCATTATATTGATTAATGGTGTTGGATCATACAACAGCCAACTTTTTGTTATTGCAGTGGTCGGTGAAATAGGATTACGATGTTTGCAAATATATCTAATATTCTACTCCATTTGAAATCAAACTTAGAATTTTGTATTCCTGACGGCATGCACGCTTCTTATAATGGCAAGAAAACACATAGGTTGTTTTTAAACTTAGAATATTTCATCTTATTTCTTTAAATGTGCCATACAGTAAATTGCAGTTTGATCATGAAGTAAATATATCATTTTGAAGATATACATACACATAGAATATGTTAAAGGATACATCCTTCAATTGGGCCATTCATACTCTGGCCAAACAAATGTGTGGTCTATTTCAAAGGAGTATCAGGTAAACTGCCATTGTGCACACTCTAATCTTGATTTTATTAAAACTGTGTTTTTACTGTAAAAACTGTTTCTTTGACATTACTTTCTTGACATTGACTGACAAGACTAGTATTCAACCTTACTTCCTTGGCCGAGTTTATTTAATAATTATTATAATAGGTAATTTGTGTAGGGTGACCTGCTTTCATAATTAATTAGTTTAGTTAGTTAGTTTTATTAGTTTATTATTAGTTAATTAAGTTTTGGTTCGTTTTTTTGTTGTTTGTTGTGTATTGGCTTGTTCTGTTTTAAGATCTAATACTGGTCAAACTGTTTGTTTTGTTACAGATGAAATAACCTCTTTGGCTGAGAAACTGCAAGAAGTTGCTGACCACAGCATCACAGAAAAACCAACTAACAGACACTGAACATGCTCTCAGCTTAAGAAAGATGTACAAACCCTTTGAACTCTTGAGTGGTCTAATGTAATGTTGGAAATTAAGTCACAACCACATTAATACAATTTCTTTTAAATCCACAAGGCACCCAGGTGAAGTAGCATTTAAGTGGGTCTTTAGGTCAAAAAAGTCCACTTTATTGAAAAAACGGTCACTTTTTCGAAGTTTTCGCACACCCCAAAATAAATCCTGCGTACGGCCCCTTGGTGTATCTGATGTGCACATCGCACACTGCCATAATTTCCTACTTGCCGGGATGTCACTCGGCAACCAAGGGGGGAAAAAAAAGCGGTACAGAATATTTCTGAAATTAAGGAAATGGTGGTTACTTGCATTAGGTTTATTATTTGATGTTATTTCTGCTGGTGGAACATAACTTTGTGTGACCAGTCTACAAAGCTAAATGCATCCTATGCAAACAGGCTAAGTTATTGATTACTGTTTTTGTTTCTGCCCACTACTGATTCCAGCCTGACACCTGGATGATAACTATCACTGGTTAAAGACGGATCTTCCCTCCACTGTATTTTTGGCTTGCCACTAACGAACGAACTGGCTATTACAACTATAATGAATGTCTCTACTTAAAGGCTGACTCGCGATTTTGAAATAGAAAATTTTTTTGTGTGTAATTAAAAATAGTCCCCATTAAAACATAGTTACCTAAAACGCTTAATTCAAAGTTAGAGATCAGACTTTCGTTTTCAATGCGTAAACATCTGTGTAACATTTAACATTGCCGATAGAGCTGTGGATAACAAAGCCATATTTTTTCGCCTGTAACATCATAATGGGAAAGAATCCGATCAAATATTTTGCCGTTAAGATGGGACAAATACAAAGTTTCTAATGGAAACAAAAACTCAGCCTGATGGTGTGAAAGGTGGGGTCGAGGCTGAAGATTGGGTAGTGCCTCTTTCAGATATGCCACTTTTCAGGGAAACCCTGAATTCAGGGTTTTTGTTCATCCAAATTTCTGTGTTTTTATTTATTTTCAGCCCATTGGGGGCATTTTAGGCCAATTTCACACCTTTTTTAGGGTTTTCATACCAGTTTCAGGGTTTTTGAGTGGACTTGGGTGGCATCTCTGCTCTTTAAAGAATCATTCTTGTTACCAAATAACCTGAAGTCTATGACTATCCCTTATATTTAATGTTATTGATAATGATGGTACTGGTGGTTGTGGGAATGATGCAGGGTGGGGTGGTGGCAGTGGGGTAGCTTGGGGTATGGTGAAAATAAATTGTGCCGATCATAGTGGTTGGGGTGGCAAACATGATTTTGATGAGTGTTGTTACCATTGATATTTGGAATAATATTGTGCCAATATTTATGATGAAATAATTCATTTTAGAATAAATAAAGCAACATAAACTTTTGTGTAGGGTGACATGCTTTTCAATGAAAGAGGAACTGAAGGAAGTTCTTGAACGAGAAAAGACCTTGTATGACAAGATTGATATACTGAAGCAAGAAAAGAAAGCAGAAGGGTATGTACACAACTCTGGAAATATTTTCTTTAAATGAAATATTCAAATAACTTCCAAGTTATGCAACAGTACAGTGCAGATTCTACTTGCTTAAAGAATGTAATTGCATTAAAAGAATGGAAAGTTTGGAGATTGCAGATTAGTTTGAAAATAGTATTTCGAAGAGCATTACACTTTTTCTAATATTGCAGTTATATCACTACATAATTGTTCAAATACAGGTATTTTAACCATAGAACCTCAACATTTACACAGCTTAGCTTGCTCAGCAAGTTCACTCAGTAAGGTTTGATAGGTCTTTGCCGTCTTTCAGTGTGTACAACTTCATTGCAGCTTAAATATGTAGACATATTCCTTGTAAATTAGATCTGGAGGTGAACATTTGTTTCCATTGTTTTCTGACATACCAAGATGATGAGAGTATTATAAATAAGTATGCTTGCAACTATTTATTTGTTGGATCAGTTTATAATTTATAGGCTTCTGAGAAATAAGCAAGTAATAGATGGATTGTATTGACAGCATGAAATATTCAACAGGTGACATGGGAACTAATTATAACAGTAATCAATAAATGCTGTCACAGCTACGTATAAAAATAACCTTTAGCAGGTGTCTGTACACTGTTAAAAATGTTCATTAAAATAACAGCGATTTGACTGGCAGCTGGGACTCACAACAGTTAAAATCACGTTTTTTACAGTCATTTGCACGTTTCGAGTCCCTTTTTACAGTTATTTGCACGTTTTGAGTCCCAGCTAACAGTCAAAACGCCGTTATTTTAAGATCATTTTTAACAGTGTATCAGCATCAAGAATTCACAGGCTCAGAGAGGGATGTTTACCATTTTATTTGGCCCCAAGATAATCAGATTAATAATGATATTTTGATAGTAAAATGTTAATTACCATTTAATTAAAATTTATTACATTCAATGAAGTGGCTGAATGTGTGCAAGCTTGTGCAAGCAGGAATTTAATGTGTTGAAAGGTGATGCGTAACTTTTCCCCAGACTGATCTGAGGTGGAAATTTAGCCCAAGCCACCTAGAAAACAGGAAAATTAGAATTTGAGGTATAGTCAATTGTAGCATTCAGCTTCTTTTGTATTTCATTGTTCTGAACACCACTTCTTCTTAGCGTGTCCACAAGTCATATCAGTAATGGCTTGTGGTGGTGTCAGGATTTATTCAACTGAGTAAGCTGATCCGGGGCCACGTGTATCCATGATGCGGACGCTCCTAACAAGGCAGCGTTGGGACTGGGGCGATTGGGAACAGTCAGTGGTTTTACCCCTACTCTTTGCGACACTGACTGCGATGTACATGCGACAAAGTTCGCACGCACAGCCTTTTTATACTGGACCGAGGCTTAACATCCCCTCCGAAAGAGGGATGCTTTTTTTTTTTTTTTTCATGATTCATTGCCCCAATTCCGAGGGAACCGTGAGGAGCGCGGTATTCTGTATTAATCAATCGCTGTATACAGATTAAATCCAGAATTGAGCACCCGAATAAATCCCAGGCAAGTGACCCCACTGTGATTTGAACCCGGGATTTTTGGTAAATTTGCGCTACAGGCAAGCACCTAACCGGTAGGCCAACTCTCCCACGAAAAAATGACCCATATTCAGGAACTGCAAATCCAACTCTGATGGCGTGTCTCAGCAAAGGAGCTCAGAAATGACAAATGAAGTTTTCAAATGAAAACTGAATTTGAATTTTGCATTACAATGACTGGTTCTTACCCCTTTTTGGAAGGTTATATGACATTAGGTAGACAGGATTTAAAGCATGTTAAAATTGGTATTACAATTAAAAATATCCATAAGGATTGCCACTATTTCTTTGCAATAGGGCTTTTGAAGTTCTTAAACTAAATATTTAACCAAGCCTAGCATTAACACAGCGTTCTTAGTTTTAATATATGTTAGCTATCTCCAGTAGATAGTTCAATGATGAAAGTTTCTAATTCCAATATTATATGCAGATCTACTCTTGCAAATGTTAAATTCGGAACTTTTATTTGCAGGTACAAAACAATACATTTGTGCAAATAATATTCCATAAAATATTTAAGTTACTGTTACAAAGTTCAAGTTTCATAATGCTATCTTCAGAAGTAGTTTTTGACAGATAGCTTCAACAGATAGCTGGAATTACGGATACTTTCTGGTTAGTTAGTTGGTGGTAGTTAACTTGTTTGGCCAAATCCCCAAAGAATAGGGCAAAAATTTGCTTTGATAAAGAATTTCTCAATTTCTAAAATGATAATACCTGGTACTTGAACATTGCATGATATGAATACCCAAGGGTTGTTCAAAATGGGTGTTATTTCATAGCAGTATCATACTTCATGGGGAAATGGTGTTGCATCAGTAGGTGGCATTTGGAATACCTGCTTAATCTCAATGGTGATTATTTTGTAAATTTGAATTTATTTCTATTTGTATAGTGCTGAGAATGGCGCCTTACAGAGTTGCTGAGGGTATACTCGTGATGAGAAGCAAACAGATGGAAGAGGAAACAAGCAAAAAAGGATGAAATTTCCAAGCTTCAACAGACATAATGGTAAAATTGATAGCGTAATAATGAACTATGTGGCACTACTTTTATCTAACTTTGGTGGAGTTAGGTGTGACATATAATTGTTCAGATTTTAATGTTGATCAGAAGATTATTGGCCTTTTAGTATGTAAAGTTTGCTTAAAGCAATAATAGTTCCGTTCAGTTTAGTACAAAAAAAAAGACATATGAAAAAGAAAAAAAAACAGTAAGGATTTTATGGTGGGTTGACCAAAGAGAGCAAAGCTCGTGCAAGGTTTGGCCCACCCAATAAGAATAGTATAAAAAAGACGGAAACAAAGTGCAAAGGACAAGAAACAAGAAAATACGACATAGCTACAGTGTGCAAAACAAACCAGACGAGACAAGATGAGACAGACTGTTGGCAATAATATTTATCGATAGATATAACATGACAAAGTCATGAATGCAATGAATTACAATTTTAAATATATAAATATGTATGCAAAAGTTCATGACGCCCTTTGCTAAGCAAATAAATAAGTGAGATGGCCCGATATCAATAAGAATAGAATACTATACAGATGAAAACCTCAAGCATCATCTTATTGGCATGATGTCGCCCCAAAATTTCAAAAAACAGTCTCACATTTTGAAGAGCGCCCTCAAATTTTCCAAAAATTTGAGATTTTTACACGGTTGCATTAGTAATGGCTAGGAAACTATACCTGTGAATGGTTAAGCTCGAAAATGGCTATGTGTTGCAAACGAAGGAATTCTGTAATTAGAAAAATTATATCGGAGATGCTCCGATTATAATTCACTGGCTGCTGTAGGGAAACGGCCTTCCAATTGCAATAGCCGGGAATAGTGCCATTGTACGTGTCTCGCTCATCCATAAGTTGTTTATTGGTTCAGGCAAGTCCAAGTTAACCGGTAATTTATTGAGGTGGCAATTTCATCATGGATGGACATAAAACTTAGCATTGCCAGCTCTGCCGTTTAATAAATCTGGGATCCCAATTTTAATTATAAAATCGCTTATTTTATGATAAATACACATTTTTACCATTCCCGTTTGCAGGATAGTTTCCTAAACGATTACCAACATAACTGTGCAAAAGTATCAAATTTTGAAAATTGGGGGCGCTCTTCAAAAAAAATGCTGTTATTGCTTTAAAGCTAGGATCCTTCATGACAGGATAGCAACCAAGCTAAAGTAGCAAGTAATTTATTAATGATTTTACTTTTAGGATATGAAGACTTGTGCTGATACAGAGGGCATGAAATTTGACAGTGTTGTCAAAGAAAACCAAGAATTACAGAAGAAAGTTGAACTACTTGAAAATTCTCTCAAGGAACAAGATGATAGTTCATTTCAGCTGCTGGCGCAGGAGAAAAAGAAGGTGACTTCTCACTTCCAATAAAATACAATACTATTTTTCTCTTAATTAACAAAACAATTCTGTAACTAGACCTAACTTAGGATACTAGTAACAATTTTCAGGAAAGTTACATTTTAAAAGTACTGCCAAAAGAAGGTGTTTTTACATGGATTTTCATTCAGTTGTTTGTGATTCATTCTACACTTCTTTGGAGTCTAATAATTCAACATATTGTGGATGGCAACATATTGCTCACATTCATAAAAAAATAATGTTGTTTTTACAAAAGCTATGTATTTGGATTGTAAAAGGAGATTTATTATGCTTAAAGCCTTTCAAATTATTATGGACTGTCATAACTGTTTGTGAAATCCACCTCTGATTAGATAGGGTTATAGAAATGTTTTATGTTGTATTTGAGGTATCAGGGATAAATCATTTTGGTTTCTGATGCACAAGATGAACCCTGAGAAATAGTGATAAAAAAAGTTTGTATAGTTGAGTTCTAAAAACATGATTTGGAAATTATATTGTTGTTGCTGTTGTAATTGTTATATTTTGCTGAGCTATTTTCAGTACTTGGGCAGCAATTACATTACAAACTTAATTTTCCTTGCCAGAATGACACATTGAATGGAGAAGCAAAGCACTTGAAAGACCAGTGTGACACTTTGGAAAGTAAGAGGAAAAGTTTACAAGCTCAACTAAATAATAAATCCAAGGCAAACAAGGAGTTGGAGAAAGAAAACAAGGCTCTTAAATCCAAATGCTCAACAGAGGTTAAACAGAAAAATGAAGTTCAAGAAAAGGTAGGTTGAACTCTGCTCTGCTAAGACCCTCTTTTTTCTGCATACCTATTAAGGGGAATGGCTGCTACACTGTGTATTAAAATGGGAAGAAATTTCACACATACTGTAACACTTTTTGAACACATGAATGCTATTTGAAGATATGGTCATCCAGTGGCATAACTAGGGGGCAGGGGGGTCAATTTACGTACAAAACAACAAATTTAAATATATAGGCCCTATAAAATGGCCTTGTTATGCCTGCAAGTTGCCAACCCCCCTCAACTGGTGCATTGTGGGATGGACTCAATATACCCTCTGACCTATACCTGTCATGTTTTCTGCATAACAAATTAACTAGCCCTGTTTCCATCATCTATTTGTAACTCACTTTGTAAAATGCAAGTGTTTTTATTTTGAAATGCTAATTTTACATAGTTGGAGGAAAAAGAGAAAGAGCTTGAGAAGAAGGAAAAGCTTGTGTCATCTCTCAAAGAGGAAACTTCAAATCTGAAACAAGAAACTCAGAAGGCTATTAAAGAACATAGTGATGCCAAGAAAAAGTGTGAATACCAAATGGGTGAAGTCAGTGCTACACTTAACAAATACAAAGTAAGGATTGGCTTGAAATGTGCTAACATTGTTTTATATTTAGTGTTTCTGTGGATACCTGAGTAAAACATGGATGATACATAAATAAAATATTTGACTTACTCCTAAAAGCATTCTCCAACCAAATCTAGCCTACTATCTATGAATTAAATTTAAGCAGAGGTACGTAATTTGTGAAAAAATTTGCCCCAAAAACAAACCCATTTTCTTGTTTGCTCTTGAATGAAGAAGAATGAAGAAAGATCACCAATTTCACTTTCTAAGTCCAAAAGCCAGAAAGAATGGCAAAGAGCTCAATGAAAATATTTTTTTTTACTTTTACTGCTGGGCTAATCAAGATCAGGGATCCCAAGTTTAATTATTAAAATTGTTTTTCAGAGACATGCAGATTATTGATAGTAAAACAACTCGGAGGGAGTTTTTGTGATTCATTAAAAACAGATTCAACCAAACAAAAATCACAACAGAATGAAAAATGAGGGTGTTTTATTTTAAAGGTGGTATTATTTTAAAGTATTTTTTGGAACTGAGTAGGATATCATCTCTAACCCATTGCAATATATTTATGATAAATTTGTATAGGCTGACAATGAGAAAATTGTAGCTCAGAAGGAGAAGGAAATAGAACAGTTAAAGCAAAAACTGGAAGATTCTTTATCATCAGCCAAGACCGAGGTATGTTTCTATGTGTATGATAATTTGTGTTAGCAATTAATTCTTCAAAATATTCTAAATATTTTGCAATCAGCAATTTCTTTAAAATGAATACTTGTATTATGTTTTAAATGATTTTCTGTTTGATTGTTTAATTTAAACTTAAAGACACTATCAGTGATTTGCTAAATCGAAAAAATCATCAAAAATCAGATTTTTGCATGTATGTAAGAAGTACAGGTATCCTAACATACCCTGCAAATGATAAGACCAGAAGCAACCTAATAAGACAGAATCAGAGATTTTAGTCATTACTGTCCGAACGGACACTTACTACAACACATAATTGAATGGAGAATCATATCTTGGAACACTGCCGTTTTCTTCCTTTTCTGTCAATTCTACAGCTGAAAAAGGTAACTAATGAGGATTCCACAGACTTATCCTTCACTTTGAAGCTATTCCTGCAAATTTCAAATATTTTTCAAATCACTGATAGTGTCTTTAAGATTTACAAGCATTGATGTCTTTAGTCAAGCTACGTTGGGGCCATTACTCTATCCTGAATTTGCTATAGAAATCACATAAAACATAGTTAACTCTCTCCGTGCTGGGCATTTGTGTGTAAGTTATAACCAGGGAACAACAATCAATGGGAATTGACCGTGGCTGTCTGCCGATTCCCGTAATCAGATTTTCACGTAGATTCATCACACTCCGTTTGGAGCTTCCGCGGTTGGGAATAATTGCTTCGACCAGCTAAGGGACATAACAACGGCCCCATAATGCAGTGGGCACACAGCAACCCGCTATGCTTTGCATAATGACTGTGCTATGCATAATGAGCTATGCTATAGCAGCAGATAGCATTTATGCAAATAAGTTTGACGCAATCGTCCAATGGCGGTGCCCCTGAGGTGTCACCAATTTGCTGAGTCACTGTCAGGGGCCTGTTGTAACACATAAGTCAGTGACATTTCAGATGGTTTTCCAAATATTGCCAAGTTCTTGGGGAACCATTACTAAAAAAAAAACAAATTTTTCTTTGTTTCAATTTTGTACTGATTTCATGCATTTTAGGCTGATATTGACTATGACCGAAAATATGCCCATAAAAAAATAATTTTTAAGTGTTTTAAACAAAATACCAAAAATTTGACAAAAAATAATGCGTGTGTCGAGTGCACTGCGACATCCGCATGCTAAGAGTTAATATGAGTCAATGTGGATATTACAATCTTGAAAGGCACTCTGGGAATCTGGGTTACAGAATGTATGGGCAGTTAAGATGTCCATTTCACAGTGGTTGCACCCCAACTTCAAGCCGTTTCCCCCCAGTTGCCTCCCAGTAGAATTGAACAAATCCACAATTGAATGATTTTGATCTCACTTGAAAGTTCTTCCCGATTGTCCCCCCTCCCCCCCCCCCCCCCCCTGCACTGTGATCCCATGTAACTCAGTTGTACTGGAATGGGAAAAGACTGAAACAAAAGCTCCACTTACTCGTGCCTCTGAAATACCATATTTTTCCATAATATGGTCCTATTGTTTCATTTTCAAAAGGGGTGGTGGCTTATTCAAGTTGATTGTGCATAAAATCTTGCTTAGATAATCCACCTTATGACCTGCAGGTTATGCTAATAACGTATAACAAACGTTTCAAAGGACTTCATCTTTTTGACTCAAATTTTGAGTCCACAAGGTTACCTCCAAGAGTCGGTAGACATTACATATGGAAGTCCCAAGGATTCAAATGAGTTATGCAGTGAGTCCATCAAATGCTACGTGCACAACATCATACACGCATGAATAGAATCAATTGTAATACCTCATTTTCATCACTGGGACTTCTATACTGTAAAAATGTTCAGTAAAATACTCTTTTGAATGAAGCTAGGACTCTCACAACAGCTGAAAACACCGTGTTTAAACAGTTTATTTGCCCGTTTCAAGTCGCTTATTTACAGTTATTTTGCATGTTGCAAGCCCCGGCTGACAAGGTAACACAAGTTTTTAGAACGTTTTAACAGTTGGTCATATGAAAGACATCTACCCAAGATTTGTTGCTGTCGTGTGATTTGATACCAGTCCAGTCCTGAGGCGACAGTGACACAATTTGATACCCGCATAAATTGTTGTACGAGGTCAAAAGGCATAAATTTGCACAACACAAAGACACGCGTCTTGCTCTTTGTTTGATTCCCCACACAGTAGAAAAGGTGCAAAGCAGATTGTTTTCGCTATGTTAGTTATAGGGGAATTCATGTTCAACTGGCAATCTATGAATTAACCGTGGTCTTCGCTTTCTCCAAACAGATACAGCTCACTGCCAGACTTTTTTACAGATAAGATGTCCCTTAATGGAGTTGGTCACTTTAAAATGATGTGGGGCTCCTTGACTTTGTCAAGACCACGCATTTTTAAACACGATTTTTTTCACTTTTCATCCTTGTTTTCAACCCACAAAATATCATAATTTAATTAGACCATCTGAGGTATGAAGTATACTTTTAGAAACATTTCTGCAATATTTTTGTAAATGAAACAACGTATTTACGAGCCCCCAAAGAAAGTTGTTTCAAACGTTTTCTACCAACTGTAGAGGTCAGTGTTGCAACATTGTTTTCATGTGACAGACAATAAAGCACTTCCAGCGTGACCTGCTGCTCTCCTGATACCACTGGCGATTGTGATGATGGCTGCAGAAACCTTGTTAAACAAGAACAATGGTGTGACATAGACTATTTAAAGTGACAGGTGGAGATTTTTTGTTAGATACGAATTTCTCTCAAATTGCACATGATCGATTTTTTGTAGACCACCTAACCCGAAACGTCCAAAAGTTTTGTATTGGACAAACACGTACCAAAAGACAACAGCAAACCTTGTTTGAACTTGGCTGCTATCGTGAGTGTCCCATAGAACCCTACTTTGACTTTCTGTCCCGTGCAAGAACTCAGATTATTACATAAGACGGCGTATTCGGCTTATTCACTCCAGGTTGTCTAATACATTGGAAAGCATTCCCAATGCAAAACCCGGGTTCAAAAACAATTGGGGCGCTTCTTTCTGGAAATCCATGTCTCTTTATATTGTGCTTTTTTTCTTCTTAAATTATTTCCAGCAAAAAGAACTTGCAGATATGAAGAAAGAAGTTAAGAATCTGAAAGAAAAGAGTGCACAATCTAATACAGAAAAGGATGCTGCTGAGAAAGAAGTAGAAATTCAGAAAACTGAAGTAGAAAAACTTAAGAAAGAACTACAGGAAAAGGCAAGTATAATGCGTTCAATTTTTGAAAGTTTCTAAACAGACCAATATACACACACATTTTTTTTTTTTTTTTTTTTTTTTTTTTTTTTTTTTTTTTTTTTTTTTTTTTTTTTTTTTTTTTTTTTTTTTTTTTTTTTTTTTTTTTTTTTTTTTTTTTTTTTTTTTTTTTTTTTTTTTTTTTTTTTTTTTTTTTTTTTTTTTTTTTTTTTTTTTTTTTTTTTTTTTTCCCCCCCCCCCTACGATTTTTGGATAAACCAATTCAAGAAAATGAGTTATGCTTACCTAAATCACGATTTAATGGCCGGGACTGTTGTAATCTGTATTATAATCGCTGTTATGCACAGTTGTAATAGTTTAATTAGTATGGAACTTTGACCTCTGGAGGTGCGAAAACAGCATCACCCTTCTCGTTCATTTGTATTATTGGTAATCAGTGAAAATAAGCGTGTGTAAGGTGATTTTTGCGGGATTTTTGACTTTCCATTTTTGACTGTAATAAACGCCCTTGGGGCGTTTATTAGGAACAATACGGTATGTCATTTTTAGAGATTTCCTGAGGATAAAGAATTCATCAAATTCAGTTTGTCTTGATTGGTTGTAGGTCATCTACCAAGAATGCTTCAGCAGTTCAAATCTCCCCATTCATCGGTGATCACAAGAAGAGGATTGAGGAATGATGTTCTCACCATTCACCACCACTCATAACAACTTCATCATTGCTTACCTGTTTCTTACCTCAAAGCAACAAATTCTGCGCTATGTGAAAGATATGCGCGTGTCATATATGACGGTTTATGAATTGCAGCTCTGCCATGGAATGCACCATGGATTTCACACAGACCCCTCCTTTGGGCTCACAGGTGCCATTGTCATATACACCACACACACAACATACGACCATGCATACAAACATAAACCCTCGTACAACTTAAAAGTACGTTCCACACAGTTTGTTTTCTTCTTACAACACACAAAGCATATGCAAACTTAACAATATACAACTCCTAGCAAAAGGTTGCTTGAACAAATTACAACTCGCCATTCTTTTTTGTTTGTACCTAACAGGAATCTAAAATGGAGGACTTGAGTCAAACTTAAAGCAGCACAGGATACAGTGAAAACACTCATCACCCTGCCATACCAGCTACCCCAAACCACAACCAGCGTAGTGCCCCCAGACATTACGCAAACTCAGCACTGCCCCCCCCCCCCCCCCCCCCCCCACACACACCCAAGACTCCTCTTATAGGTAAATCAAAATCATGAATTAAATATATTTAAAAAAAAAAGTGTTTACCATTTGAATTAATTCAAATTCAAATATTATTTTAATTTATACAGATATCTATTTAAAACCCCTGGTGCATTCACTGCTGATTTGATTGGATAACTTTTTGGATTATTGATGCAAGATTAGCTATCAGAGACATAAGAAGAGTTTAATAACGGTGTATAGATATAATCGTGAATGGACAATCGGGAGTTCCCAGCAAAATCGCCCATCAACAATGCGCGTAACTCTATGCGTGCTGTCTTCATAGTGTCCATTTCTGTACAGTGAACCTAAAGACGCTAAAGAAACGATTTACCAAAGGTGGGTGCCAGACTTTTGTGTGGGAGTGGGGGGGTGGGGGGGGGGAGAACAGAGAAACAGGAAGCAAGACAGGATGGGAGAAATGGTTTACGATAATTTTCTGCGTGCTTTGTGGGCATTTTGTTCTAGATGAATATTACATTTATGATTTTAAGGTTCTAAATGGCAAAAATTTTAGTCAACGCATAATATACTATAGAGTCTGATTTTTTATACCTGTCCGTAACGCATATTATAGATGGGTAAGCGAATCTATTTGGAGGAGATGTGAGTTTATGTAAAAACGAAAAAGCCGTCAATGCTCAACTCAATTCGCTCAAACTGGCAACGGTGTTAACCTCTTAAACGTGATGAGGATTAGCCCCGCTAAATATTGTATCACTTACGCTTGTCAAACCTCTTAGTACTTAGAAAATGAATTAGATCACTTGGACCAAGCTGACATCCTGCATTATTTCTGGAACGCCGAATGATTGTAACGTATCAGATTTTATAGTGCTTAGTGACGCCAAAGAACTTTGATGGGTAAAAATTACTTATTTGTATTTCGTATCATTTTCTTTTCTTATGTTGAACGTTCAGATGTTTGTTCAAGTTTGGTGTTTGGAATTTATTGAATGCATATGCCTTGTAAGTTTTTTCATTCATGAAGAAAATAGACATTTTTTCTGCCCGAAGGGTTCCTGTTCTGTTTCTTTCTGCCCGATGGTAGTCTGTTCCTGTATTGCCCAAATATCTTCCCATTGTATAAGTCCCCTGTGCCTTGTCCCATGTGTACTGTACACACTGCCCAGTTGCAGCTAAAGAAGTTGTGTGTGGTTTGCTAGTATCTCATTCACAAGCAATGCAATGTTCCCACCCAATGGTTCAAAATATCACATAATAATATTATAAGCTACCACTTTTGAACCTGTTGAATCCATCCTAAAATTAAACTGCATACAACCAATCACTAGGTGGGCCCTTATACTGCTACTGAGCCAAAAGGGTTAATGATTATATGCCATGCACTGTCTAATCCTCTTGGCAATGTAAAAAAACAATGCTGCAGAATATGTAACCTTGTGGCTTGGCACATATTACTGAATGTTGAAATGTGTTTGTTAAACAATATTGTATGGTTAAAAATCTTAAAGATTGTTTGCATTGTATCAGTGGGATGAAATTAGCCTAATTGGAAGTGCCAATGGTTGAAAACGGTTGTATATTGGTCGAGTTACATTGAATGAATATTTAGTGAATTTTGTATAAAAGTTGTGACTTATATACCCACCATTCTACATACCAAGGACCACTGCACTCCTGTTTGACCAATTGATTGAAAAGCAGATATCTGAACATCTTTCATGTGATTTGCCACCAAAGTTATATACAATATGTTGGAAACTATTTTACCATGCGGATGAATACATGCAAAGTGTTCACTTTTTTCTTTCTCCCCAGTAATTTGTCTTAACTTGTGGAGGTCTGGAATTTTTAGAACCATCACCACGGGCAAAAACCCACATTTGGACTGGGTCAATGGGTGTTACCATATGCATGTGCATAAGGCTGTGTGGAATGACTGTCCTTGATACAACTAAGCCTTGATATGGGTCTGTTTTGCATATACTGCCATGGAGCTGCGTGGACTTGACATGGTCTTAACAACATGTTTAATCGATATTGAGACAATAGAAATCATATGCCCGGATTAACTAACACCATTTGCCAAAGCCAACATATGAGTGCTTTACACAAACATAATATAGTCGTAGAGCATTTTGACACAAATAGTTTAAATAAGTCAGTTAACACTGCAAGTTTTTATTACAGTGAGATATTAGGGAAGAAACCAAAAGACAAAAGAAGTTTAGGAGTTACTCCTCATTAAAGTGTGTGTTTTAAAAAGATTCATCACAGCCATCTATGCCAAAAACAACGCGACCCCTGGAGCATATAGGTCACCTTGCAGATTAAAATTAAGGCACTTACAATATATAGCCTAGTAGCAAAAAATTTGTTGTTCCTTCCTTGGATGTTGAAAATGGAACATAACGAGGTATCTTCTATAAATAACAAATACCAATATGGATTTATAAAAGAGTAATAGAAAGTTCCAGGTGAAGTGGTGTGAATCTATTTATGCCATTAAATTACCATATTTGGTGTTGTTATGTGAAAGTTAAAAATCACATTAATAAATAACAACCCGTTAGGTCTAAGTTTACATAGCCCTTCTCCATGATTTGCTAGTGATAGTCCTATATCAACTGAGGGTCCTTTGCATGAAGAATGCATTTAGTTACAAGACAAAGAAAAACGCTCAGACTCGTGGTATGTTTTTGCATAGTTCACATCATATTCATTTCAAACTATATGTATGACAAAAAGAAAATAACACTTTTCTAGTGTAAATGTGCAATGATTAAGAAGCATTGTGTATTACAAATTTCACATATGAAATGGGTATTTTCGCTTATTAATTTAAGTGTGAATTAATGCACTGTCGCTTATGACTTTCAACTCATGTTTATATATTTAAGAATAAAAGAAGTAAACCTTTTAAGTTAGTGTGGAAACACTCGCTGAATAGCAATGGAACTCTTGGCCCTAATTAAAGATAATTTTATATTTACGTAAAGCAATGTAGAGGAATTTAAAACATGTCAATATCCCCGCTCACATCACCATGGACCTAATAACTAATTACTAAAGTAATGGATGTTTCAGGACACTAGCCTAATTACTGGTCAGAGCTAATTCTTTTGGGCAGATTGTCCTTTTAACGACTCATTCTTGTTTAATTATGGCCTTATCTGATCTGGTATCGTCACATTGAATTTTCTAATGGTATTGATTGGGGTAAGGTATACAACCTCTCAGAATGACTGGAATCGTTTGACACGCCCCAAAACTTTTAATAATGAACTGACCAGGATAAAAAATCCTATATAGTAACCCATTTGTTACAAAACCTGTTTCATTTATAATTTCCATTCATATCAGCCCCCAGTGTCAAACAATTTCACCCACTGCTCAAATTGAAAGCATGCATTATGAATGTGGCATTCTGTAACAAAATTGATGTCCAGAAAAGTAAGTCTTGCATAATTAGTTTTGATGTTTCACACACTTCTTTTTTTGATGTGCTGTATTTTGTGAAACAAAGAGATTTACTTTACTGTACCCATTAGTTACATGTTTCAACCTGTTCTTATTTACTATTGATGCACGATGGAATATAAGTAGACTCATGATTGCGTAAGGCTGTTTTGTTTCATACACAAAGTAAGAGTCAATCTTCTTTTTTTTACTTAGTGAAACCTGTGACTCCAAGCTACCCAAGACACCACAACGGAGTATCCTAAGACAAGCGACCTCATCAGCTAAGAAAAGGCGTGTTGCATTTGCAAAAGAGGATGATCTAGCTGATGACACTGATTCAGATTCTTCAACTTCACAACTCATGGAAATTGAGGTAACTTTTTTTTTTTTTTGACAGCTGTCTTTATTACATAACAGACAAATAACGCCACTTATTTAGTAACCTTTACATTATCATTGTATAATAATTACAATTACATGACAAAACTTAAGCTCTTATACAATAAATAAGGACATACAAGGAAAATTCGTAGCATATTTAGACGGACACTTAATGAAATGAGAAAACGAACAGCAGCTTATGAGATAAGTATTAAACTCAAAAGAGTTATTTCAATTAATAAATCTTTCCCCTGAACCCATTACCCATTGCAAAGTTTTTGCCATAGACACCATTTTTTCAAAAATTTATTTAATTGCATATTACATATTGCTTGGTATTTTAAAATATTATAATAATATTTAATCTCTTGTTTAAAAGTTTCCAAATCTGGGTGTTTTCCCATCATCTTTGCTCTATAAATATGGTATTTTGCCATTGTCATAATAAGAGTCAAAACAAAATCAAATTTTGATCCAAAAAGAATTGTTAATGGAGTCATTTTCAAATCCATGTTGGTTTTGTTTTTTATCCATAGTTTGAAGTTATTTTGGAATTGAGGTAACTTTTTTGTTAAAAATGTATGTCAGAAACCACAGAAGGGATATTCTGAATCCAAGTAGTTTTAAAGGGTCTTTTAGAAATGCATTTAAAAAGACAACTGTTTAAAAAATTTATCACTAAGGTAATATTTTCTATTTTTTTTAATAAGATTGATGATGTTGAATCACATTTGGAAGCATCAAGAGGAGATCGAAAAGTACCGAGTCAAGCTGTTCTACCATTGAGAGTTAAGCCATCCCCTCGACCACCCTCTCTGTTTGATGAAGAAAGACACAGCCAATCTTTAAAACCAGTTCCAAGAGGAAAATCTGCTCAGAAACAAAGAAAGGTAAACATTGAAACTGCTTTTTATGACTTGTAGAATAAGGAACATCACCAAAACCCATACCAAGACCCCAACCCCGACCGAAATTTGAATCCTGACTGTGGCATCAATTCCTAGAACTTTAACCCTAACTTACCAAGTACTGAAAACTTGCCCGGGGGGGGGGGGGGGGGTTTTTTTAAAAGGGGGTTTTTTTTTTTTTTTTTTTTCGGGGGGGGGGGGGGCACTTGTTTTCAAAGGTGGATATGATGCATGAACATGGACATACAAAATGCACCCTAATTCCCTAAACAAGTATTTCCACCAAATAAAAACATACCCTAAACTAGTATTTTTGTCTGTTTTTGCTACCATACACAAGTTAATATACCCTTTATTATCTTGCTTTGTTTTACTTCCGATTTACAGTATTTTTTATGATCTCTGCTTAATGTGAGTAAACACGTACATCACAATTTCAGGGTTCAGAAAAACATACCCTTTTTTTCCATATTTTGCTGTTTTTAACACCCTAATCAATGTACACGCATACATCACCTGTTGGAAAAAAGGGAATTTACGCAATTTCTTGTTCACACATCATATCCCCCAGGAGAAACTAGGATCTGTCTGAGTGCGTGTGTAGGTTTAAAAAACACACTTTTGGCGTATTTACTGAAGATCCTTCTCAAGGCCTCGGAGATACCTTTTAAGTAAGGAAGCACAATGTGACCTTTAATTGCTTGTGAGTTTATCTCCTGATCAACTCGTTTTGCGAGTCTTTGGTTGAATCGCTTTCTCAAGTGCCCACTTTGGGTAGCCACATTTGGCCAAAGCACAGTTCACATGTGATTTCTCCTCCTTGCAGTCCTGATGGTGAGTGACTACAAGAGGTGATAAAATATCTGCCAGGAATTTGGAACAGTATTATGTTATGGATCCAATGCAACTGACTTTTAGGCACAGAGGAGTGTTAGGTTGGTGCACCTTGGGAAGACCATAAAACTTTTGGATTCTACGTGGGATATAATTTACGATACTCAGTGCTGTTTATGGCACCTTCTTTTTCAATATCCTGCAATACAGATACGTCTGTTATCAGGTCAAAAGTCAAAAAGATCGCGACCTGATACAGTCAATCACTCCCTGACAAATGATGGAGTACCATCTGAAAATTCCGAGGCAGGAATCTATTCTTATTGTATTTGGAACAAAAGTTAAACTCACCTATATGGATTTTACCAACACAGATGAACTTTCATGAACGTAGATGTTAATGAGTTACAAAACAATGTAAAATGTAAAATCTAAGGTAGTAAAAATCATGACCATGTTATTTCTTACAACTTTACTTTCAATCATAAATTACCAGATACAAGATGCAGAAATGACAGATGTATCAGATGAGGTCATGAAATTTAAGCAACTGTATCCAGAAAATAAAGAGGCGGATTCTCTGTGCCAAGATTCAAAATCAAAGGTAGGCCTTTTTATTATTTTAACCAATTGTAATTGGGATAAATATTGTTTATACATTATGGGTAGAAAACAATGGCGGCATCAGAAAAGCAGGGGTGAAAGGAAGAGATAAATACTGCGAGTTATCAGCAAATAGGTTTATTCATGCAGAACTCTTTATTGAAGTAGGATTATTGTTGTATCAAGCGGACCAGTATACAAAATTTCTAGCTGAAGTATGTGTGTAAAGAGTTATGTGAAGCAGTTTAACATGTTGTTGATAACACACAATTTTTAACTCTGCTTTTTGCCCCTGCTTTTCCGATTCTGGAGCTGCCACTGGTAGAAAATGGTTCCAGCTTATTTTCACAAAAAAATTTACCAATAAGACAAGCAAGGTCCCCAAAACTGATTCAGGCCCTGGGATGGGTAAAAATATTTGTTTGTTTTGAAAGGAACATGCACAAAAATAAGATTTGTGCACCATAGTGAATGGGGGATTTTGTGATAGCAGATTCCTTCTGTGTGTTCCATTCCTGGGGGGGGATACTCACCACAAATTACCTTACAGAGACTTGTTGCAAACATGGGTCTCATTCTCAGCCTTTTAGTATATGAATGACCCTTTTTGTGCCAAGTTTGGTATAGCAATTTTTACAAAATTGTTTAAGCTTTGTTGGAAAATTAGTCAATTTTTCTCAATCTTAAGGCAAAATTTTCTTAAAAATTGTTGGAAAATTAGTCCAATTTCCTCAATCTGAATTTTAATTTGCTAAAAAGGTCCTACTTCCAGACTCTCAGAGGCATGTCCCTACCCAAACCAAACTTAAGAACACCCAGGGTTCCATTTTGGTTAGGTGTGTGTGTTTTTATTTTGGTTAGGTTAACTGGTTTGTGCTGTTATTCTTGCATGCTTAATATCATTAGTTCCCATTATCATTTGAGTCAGAATATGTTTATACTTTGTTCAAGTCTGATCTTTCATGGTTGTTTGTTACAGGGAAAGAAGGCCTCCAAGTTGCGGCAAACTCCTAGCAAAGCAAATTCACTGAAGAATTTCAGGGACTCACCCAGGTCGCAAAAGAGGAAAAGGAACAAGAACAAACCTGATAAATCTCAAAAAGATTTGTCCTGGTTTGAATCAGATGCTGTGTTTGGTTTCTTCTTTGATGATATTAAAATAAAAGAAGAATGTCATTAAGAATTCTCAATAATATATTAATATGTCACTACAGTAGAGAAGTTAAACAAGATGATAAAGTATGAACTTCTATGCCTGATTCTCTCTTTTTTGTAATATTTTGATACCCCTCTCCATGTTGATGTTTTTTATCATTGGACGTACCTTTTGCTGCTGTACATTTTCTGTGTTACTGCTTATGATTTTTGTACAACAAAGAAATTAAACAGATTTTTTAAGTGGTGGAAGAGGGGTAATTTTTTAGAAGACAAAAACTTAGTGAAGTAATTTGAGAAGAACCTGCTGTTTATTTAAAGTGACATTATACAACAAAATCTGTTTTTTGCAAATATCATTCCTACTGAATAACGCTTCACACAGTTGTTTGAGTCAACATGACATTCGTTTGCATCTTCTTCCCAGTGTTTACATTTTTTTCCCTAAATTGACCCCCCTCTTCCACCTTTAAAAATCTGTTTTTGTTTCATTTCATTTTGTTTGTGGCAAATACACGCAAAGCCCATTTGGCTCAGCACAAATAACTTGTAAGCCTAAATATTATATACTAAATGGCCCTATTATGGTACATTCATACTAGGTCTTCCAGCCTTTACGAAGGTACCTTGGCAGAAAAGGGTTTTGCTAAGTCTGATAAAACTAAAGCTTTAGTCTCATGAACATTTTAAGTTAAAGTGGTTCTTTAGTTATAATAATAAAAAAAGTTCACAAACTATATATCCCATCTTGTTTTCTCATTGTAGCCTCTACCTTTCTTAATGCCTATTGGTGTGGAATTGGTATTAAAATTGATTTATTTTGTTTGTACTTTTATTTGATTTCAATGAGTGCTTTGGACAAAATGAGCCTCAGGTAGAATTACATATGCGACCTCAACCCATGTGGAGTCAAAAGTCATCCAGGAGTCATTTGGGGTATTTAAGAGACACTGGCACATTTGAAAATAGTGTGCCATCAAGAATTTTTCAAAATCGATATTTTGACATGGTGTAAAGCTTTTTCTATACAAAAGCCCTTACCCGAAATTGAATAAGACCAAATCAGTTTCCTATGGTTACCCAGAACGTTTATAAATTTAAACGTCGCCGCGACGTTAAATTCGTCAGACGACGAAATGGCTTTTAACACAAGAACACGCATTCGGTATGCATGTTTTCCTCCTGCTATGCACACTGTTTGACCGGTCTATAACCTTTGTGGTTTTCATATCAGTGAGTACGAGTCAAACATATCATGTAATGTACCATTTGTTTGATTAAAAAGTTAGGAAAACTTAAAGTTGGCCTAAAATTACCCTGGATGTCTTTATCCTCATATGCACTGTCCCTGTCTTTTGTGGTAGGTTATTTTTATGTTAGATATATTCTGTTCTTCCAATGGCATAGACTACCATTTG
>JAMKCH010021080.1:0-22321 GCA_023653785.1 Ophioderma brevispina
AACCAACTAAATCAGTGCAACATTGAGTTAGCAGCTTTAGAATTAGTGCCATGTTGAATATATTAAAGCCGACTCCGAGATTTCCCGATGAGGCGGGCCTAATTTCAAACAAAGTGTTTTTTGCAAATACATTATGCTTGTCCATATACTAATCACTGAGGAAAGAAACTAAGCTCAAATCGAAAATCGGCTACGGCTTAATGCCCAAGTCTGTTGAAATTCTCAGAATGTTGGTATTGGTGATAAGAAAACATGTGTGCCAAATTTCAATTTTTTCAATAAAAAAGGGTTTTAGGAGACATGTCACGTAATACGATTTCAAATTCCCATAGACTTTTGTACCAGGGGGCTGCTTTTGGCAGTATAAAAATGACCAAAAATGGGCAATTTTGTGAAAAATACACATTTTATTTCATATCTTTCTCAAGTAATTGATTGAGTATAGATTGAGTTTGTTGTTTACATGTTAAAGAAATATCCAAAAATCATACAATTTTTTTATTTTTCTGTGTGTCATCAAAAAACAAAGAAAGGGTGGTCGCAACAACACTTTTTTGTTGAAGTATTTCTAGAAATAATGAAGAGATCCACCTTTTCAGAATTTTTCCTAGAGAAAACTACAATTCCTTGGTGATGAATAAGGTGTCATATGAAAGGAATCAATTTTTTTTAGAAAATTCTCATGTAAATTTTGCAGATTGAGTGTTCTATTGAAATAGGTGTTTCTAATTTTCCCTAAATTATTTTCCCTAAAAACCATTTTTTTCTCAAGCAATAAACAACTGATGCAAAAAAGCCAACGTGAGATTTTAGGTATTTTGTTTATAAAACCATCTCTAAAGTTTCATCTTAAAAAGCATCTCCATTTAGGCTGAGAAAACTTTTTCTTGAAAAATTTCTTGTTAGAATTTTTAAAAAAGAAAATAAAAACAATTAAACCAAATAATGCAGTCTTGAAAAATGCAACAAATCGTGGAGGAGATTTCAATCCGTATTAATAGTCAATTGGACTAACTCTAAATGGATTCAGGGGTTTGATTTTATGGTCATTTTTCTGTCAGACCATTTTATCCGATGTCCTAACTTATAGAAAGTCACAACTTTGATCCGAAATTTGTTTGATCACAGTAAGTATTCTATGGCACTGTTATACTGTGCATAATGTTTACTGCCTGAAAACAGAAAATATGATTTATCTATGACTATGGATTAGCTTCTTTAGTTAACTATTTTATTACTACACAAATTATATTTCAAAATCACTGAGTTGGCCTTTAAAACTGCACCACACATACCACACAATTGAAATTGAAAGCTTCATGATTCATGTCCCATATCAAATGTACAGCGAAGGGCGGTAGTCTTAAGTTAATCTTATCACTGAGAAGATCCAGCAAGTGGCCCCTACAGGGATTTGAACCGGGGGCCCTTGGGTCCAAAGGCAAGCCTCTTCTAAATACTGAGACAGATATCACTCTAATGTTTTATCACATTTTAAAAGTATTATTTTTTTTGGTTAAAATATGCTAAAATTGCCATTGATAATGAAATAATTTGTAACTTTAAATTTACCATTTACACCACTATTGACGGTCCCTGGTTTCGCGATCACCTGGCGTTTTTTAAAGCACTACTTGTTGAAAAACCGTTTTCGTTATTACCCAGCTTGTGGGGAGCGTATTCGCCTAACCAATCGAACTTGATCTGGCCGGTCCAAGCTATCCCAACCACAAGTTTGTGGACCGTACGGACCCCCGGCCCCAAGATAAGGGCGGACGGACACATGACAAACAGAAACACATGGGCCTATCATCATATAGATAGTAACTTATTTTTTGATTTAAAATGAGTGACAATCAACAATTACCGTAACCACTCTGGTATAAGCCACCTTCGGGTTTAAGCCCACCCCCAATTTTTAAAGAAAATCAAGAGCTAGCATACACTCGGGTGTAAGCCAGGTGGTAATTTAGCAGTCAGGAAACAATGTGGCAGTAATTACACAAACAAAATCACATTTTTAAACAAAACTATTTGATGAGCCATCAAAGTAGGGCCCAATGCATGGGATGGCTGTTTTTGCTACAGATACCTTTGTGGAATGTGAGATAGGGAAAATTGAAATTTTCCTTTTATGTTTTACTATATGCTACAACTAAAGTGTACATGAAAAATGATAGCTGGTGAATATATGCTCTTGAATTGATATGAAGTTTGTATCTGATATTTGCTCCCAAGAAGTTTAGACCCCTCCCCGGGTATAAGCCCACCCTATTTGAAGTAGTGGGCTTATACCCAAGTGCTTACGGTAATTAAAAACGTTATTGGAACTTACCTTTTGCACTTCAAAATATTCTTCCGATCATAAGACATGGGGCATTTTATATCATACACACATAAACACAAAACTGGGGTTTTATTTGGCCATGGCAACCTGTCAGAGGGAATAGTGCAAATCGGATATGAGTTCCTTGACATCCAGCAAACCATGGCATTATCTTGATCACAACAGACTATTATGCGAACTGAATTTAATCAGTGTCCAATCAGCCGATTATTTGCAGTAACTTTGTACATGGCCACAATATGTTTTGGAATGGCAATAAAGCCAAGCCTCCACATGGCCTTAACCCAATCTATATCCACTCCATGGCACTATTGTATAGGAATTCACTTAATTTGAAATCTCATATAATGTGTCCTGTCACCTCTTATTACAGCTGTTTACAAGATTTTTTAAGCAAACGTACACAAAATGGGTTGTATAGATTGCTCTGGCCATTAGCCTTTGAAAGCTGAATGCTAATAGGTGATTGACTTAGGGAGCATTTTACCGTCCTAGACATAGCCATTGAGTGTAATTGAATAGGGGTTGAGCCATGAAAAAAAAAAAAAATCTTGAACTGCCGACTGTCACTATTGTAGTATACCTTCAATGTCTGATACTTAAATATGCTGTATAAATGTGTTGGGTCACGTTGGATTTGTGGAACCAGTTAGTTGATATCAAATGGAAAGGACGGCATCGGATGATGAGATTCTACAAGGGTGAAGCTGACCTTAGCGGTCAATTAAAAATGAGTATTTTTTTTGGGGGGGGCCCTGTATATAGCAAACTGTGTTTGGTGGATGTTAATGTTCATTGGGGAAGGTTTGGTGTGTTTGTTTTCTAAATTGCCAGAAAGGTTTGCACAGTATGTTGGTAATTGTCTAGTAAACTAGATCTGCGAATGGTAAGGCTCAAAGTGTGTATTTTCCATAAAGAACAATTTGGTAATAGAATCGCATATCTGATTGTATTTAATGGCTGAACTGGATGAACTGGAATGCCAAATTTCTTTCTTCTGTCCATTTCCGAAATAGGCCACCTCACTCAAATACCTCTAATTTGACTTGTCGTGAACCAACTGAACAACTAATGGATGACATAGACATGTACTGGCGCAATGTCCGGTCTATTTCATATTGAAAGTACGTTTCCAGCACATTGATTTACATCGGAGATCTCCGATCTTATTCGTCTTAAATTTTACAAATTCCCTTCTGCGATACATAGACAAGTTCGAACTTTACCATTCACAGGTAATTTATCCATAACCAATGCAATTGGTGCCAAAATCCAAACGTTTGGAAATTGGGGGGCACCTTTTCAAAAAATATGGTGCTAGTATTGCTTTAATATTGGGTTGATCAAATTGAAGCAACTTTTCAATCATGACATACAATAGTAGCTTTCCTTCAGACACCATATTTTGAACCACTTCTTGCAAATCCTGGGGTTCACAGGGAATGGTTCTTAATGATAGGGCCTTGATTGGGGCATCAGCTAAACTCAGTCCAGAGGGGAGTTTCCGTAACCTGACCATCTGACACCTTTGAATTTGGAAACCCTTCACAGAATAAAGCACATGTTTATTCATGTTTCCGAATTCATGATAAGTGTGTCAGAAAAAGTAGTGTGTCAGATGGGTCAGGTTACGGAACGCCCAGAGCATTGAGGGATCAATTCATTGAAGTAACTTCCAATTCTATACCATTGGGTAATATACTGAGCTTCTTGTATAAAATTAAGTCTATGGGGAACTCAATCTTGCATTAAGTATGTCAAATACTATATTGGTCGGCATTCCTGTATGGGGATCCTCGCACAGGGCAATAGACTTGGGCTTTGCTTGGCCTAAAAGTAGACTTGAGCAAGTCGTTGGGTTTCTTTGTGTTTGTATACGTACCCGGCAATGAATTCTTCTTTCTTCTCATTAATTTAAAACAAACCAAAGAACAAGAATAGTTTCTAGTCCTTTGCTCAAGGTTGCTGCCAACACTCTCAAGTCACAGAATACTCATACTGAACAAAGTATCTGTTGTTCTTGTACACAAATTTGCCATAGTCTAAATAAGGAACTCCCCCTCCACTGTCTGCACGCCAGTTGGGGTGTATGTGCAGGTGCCGGGCTCTCATGTCGGGTGGAGAGCGCATTACCCATAAAATCGGCACAAGCACCTTTACTTTGTAAAACACATTCCTGTATTTAATCATTTTGCCATATCGTTGATTGATGTCATCCGCACTGCCTGCACGCTTTACGTCTACTCTTGTCCTGTCTAGTCCTGTTTCATTCATTCACACGCTACTGTCCTGTCCCTTGTTTGTATTTTTCATTTGTAATCAACATTTTTAAAAAAAAAAATATTATATTATTAATTAAAGCTGTAATTTTGGGTGACCATATATTTCGAGCTGTGCTCTCTTATGGTTCTCCCCACCATCGATTTCGTTAAATGCTTTTGTATTTTTTATGTATTTGGTGAACATAAACTGACACTGAAAAAACATTCACAGAATATGCTTTATTTTTTGGGCTAATTTAGTAGGCTATATAACTGTTCCCCACATTTTCATGGAACCGAGCTATTAGGAAACAAGAAGTAAGGAAGTGTGAAACCAGCTGACTGTATGAATGGGTGACCAGAGGTGATCTAATTTATTACGGAAGTCCCCAAGTGGGCTATTAGAATAATAGGGACCAATTTGATTTGGCTATTAACTGTTTTGCCTACAAGTGCTCACTGATAATGTACCAGTGTACAAGCCTACACACCATTGAAACTGTTGTCATGGTATTTACTGTGTAGTCTCTCATATTATTTCGATGTCCTCAGTCTCAGCAAGTTGTAAAGAGCAAAGGGCCACCATATTTTGACTTCAGAGCCCACCAGCTTTGGACAAGGCTAGCCTAAAAGCCAATTCTAAAAGTCAATTCTACTAGGCCTATTCTCCAAAACTATAGAAATGAATGCTTTGAAAATGGCAGTCCTTGACCATCTCCTCTCAAAATCTGTTATGATACAAATTGGCTTTTTGGTTCACCTTTTCCCGTCCATCAACCACTAATTGATATCTGCTAGAAAAGGGTCATTTGTGCACCCTGCCAAAAGGTTTTTATTAAAGAGACAACTGGCACATTTGAAAAATAGTGCGCCCTCTAGAAAAATTTTCAAAATCACTATTTTTTTTATTTTTTGCTTGGTTGTAAATCTTTTATAGTAGCCCTCACCTGAAATTATGAAGTCAAATCAGCGCGCGTATTTGTAAACAGAACGATTTTATAAGTATTACTTGACTCCCGGCGACATAATTCAAGCAACGCGGAAATGGCGTGTTACACAAGAAAACACACTCGGAGTTGTTCCCATTGGCATGCACCTGGTTTGACTGGTCTTTGACCTTTGTGGTTTTAATATCAATGAGTACTGGTCTATGATATTCATGTTAGAGCACATTTGTTTATAAATTTAAGGCAAACTTAAAGTTAGCCTACAATACCGGATGTCTTTTTAGCCTCTTTTTAATGACCCTATCTGTTTGGTCTGTTATTTTTATGTGTACCTACCTCTCCCTCTCCAATGGGCCTATAGACATTTTCAAGCAAATTGAAGACTTTCATATTTTGTGAAAATGTGCCAGTGCTGTTTAAGAAACAATTTCATGTTTCGCATTCTTAAGTTTACATTACTTTGGTTATATCACAGTATTCCATAAATTCATAAAGCGAATGAAACATTACTATGTTGTGACAACATACTGAGAGTATGATTGCCATGGTAACAGACATAACCCATACATCATAATGAGCCATCAAAGTCCTTTACATTTTCTCAGTTTAAAATTCTTTTTAAAAGTTAAAGGAGCATTTTTGTGATGCCACCTCGTCCACCTGACTTTACTTAAAAAAGTTGAGATTTTATATCATCTGAACTGTTGTATATGTTCCTAATCTTACGTGCAAATTTGACCGTATCTGTAAGAAATATGCAATTTTGTATTTTGCGACATACAGAAATTTTCAGCACAGTTGCCTACCAGGGACCACAGGAAACAAGCAATTGCTCATAACACAAACCAGCAAGATTGTAATCAACTCAAATTTTTTGAATAAGCCTTTCTCAAGGATATCGGGTAGTGAGCCATGAATAAACAGAAGGTGCTGGAATCACAAAATGCAACCTTTTAATTTCTTTTTTCATCATAGCAGATTTTGTTGAAGTTGATGTGGGAATGGAGTCCTCTTTAAATTTTTAGTTCGGGTTCCCCCCCCAGTACACTGTTGCCCTGAGTCATAAATTAACAGAAATCAAAGAATTCAAATTGCTGTTGTGCCAATTTTAAAATAAATTGTTTAGTGATATTCAGATTTGGTTTGCTGGTAGGGGTGTGTGGTTGAAGACATAAAAATCAGTGAGGATTTTGCTTTAAATATATTTAAGTCATGGATTTTTTAACCATGTTTTGAGCCGTTTTCAGGGAAAACAGGCTGTCTGAGAACTTTATTGGTAGTCTGTTGGTCAGTATTTGTGTCGCCTCCTTACGTAGGGAAGACACATAGGGATCACTTTGTTCACTGTTGTTGAAGTTTGTGACTGCTGTAGTCCTTTGATATTGTTGTCTGTTCTGTTGTGAAAAAGGGTTAACATTTTGCCTGTAATAATCTGCATACTTTGATGGATTTAAAACCAAACTTGAGTTCATAGGTGCAACATGGGATCCCTTATTTTGTTGATTAGGTCAAAGGGCCAGGTCATGTGAGTAAGTTGTAAGATAGGCTGAAAATGTAAAATTTACCTGAATTAAAAAAAGTTCCAATTGGAACCAACTTGTTTTAGGTATTACATGCAAACCCTCATTTGTTTAGAGGTCAGGTCACATATCCCGCCAAAGGCCATATGAGGCCTATCATTCGCAAACTGCGACGGCAGGTGACACTAGTGGTCTGAGGACCGCAATGCATTTTATGTTCAGGAACCTTAAAGAGACACTGGCACATTTGAAAAATAGTGCGGGCCCTCAAGATTTTTTCAAAATCGATATTTTTGCATGTTGTAAAGCTTTTATTACCTTAGCCCACCTGAAATGATTAAGACCAAATCAGCATCCTTATGGGTAAACAGAACGATTTTTCATAATTAATGTCGCCGCGACATTAATTAGCAGGACTACGTAATTGCGTTTAACACAAGCAACGCATTTCGTAGGAGGTTTCCCATGGCATATACCCCTTTGGACTGCCCTGTAACCTTTGTGGTTTTAATATCAGTGAGTACGAGTCTATGATATTCATGTTAATATACACTTTGTTGATTCAGTTATGGCAAACCTAAAGTTACCTACAAATTACCTGGATGTCATTAACCTCTTATTAGCGTTCCTATTTGTTTTTGAGTATGTTATTTTTATGTGTAAAATATATATCTATTCTTCCAATGGCCTAGACTATCATCTGATAGCAAATTGAAGAAATTCATTATTTTGTGAAACTGTGCCAGTGCCGCGTTAAATTGTCGGTCTGTATCAACGGAAATTTCCTTTCCCGGGCGGGCTTGACCTTACCATTTACATGGCAGACAAAGGATACAGCATGTTTGGTGCAGACAATGAAATTTGTACATGTCCCATCAAGCATGTACATCCAATTTGTGTTTTTCAGCCAAGCTTTCACTATTTTTCAATACTCAAGATCTTGTTTCTAAGAATAAGTAAAGAAAATCAAATTATGGGTACAAATTGTCAATATGCGGTCTCAGATGTTTTGTATTTGTATAGTTGTCCAGGGGTATAGATAAATTTAAATAATGGGCATTTAATTTTTCCACATACGTCAGTAGAAGGCATTAAATTCTAGGTCAGTAACTTTGGGGGTATTTATATACGCTAAATGTCTATCAAACTTACCAAATTTTGATCAACATATGTTATCCTCTTGTAATGAATATACTTCACATCCAAAGTTTATGCACTATATTTTAATATAATGAAACTTGAAACAAACTTTTTCTTTTTTTAAATTTTTGATAAATCTGGCCATTTTTGGTGCTATTACCCTCTGATTGGGACAGCTTTTCCCCAACCGTCACCCCCAGAACACAAGGGCTGCTATGCCACTGGGTCCATTCACTGGAATGAATTGGGCAGTCAGAGTAATCACCTCACTCATTGAAACTGGACGGTGATATGCATGTGTAGTTATAGCTTTTGTACACTGACCTTTTGCTTAACATCCCGCCATGATTAATATTTTCATAGTTGCTCAATTCACTGTACCACAGTGGGGAGTATTCTAAGTTTAAAATCATTAGCTCCTATTCAGATTCACTCTAGGGTCGTAATGAACTCATTCAATCTTCAGCGAGTCGCTCAGCTGTAGTTTGAACGCAGGACCTACCAATGTCACAAATGCTTTTTAATATAAGACTCCTATTTTGTTTTTGTTTGTTTTTGTGTTTGTTTTGTCTAAGGATGCAGTGTTCTTCCTTGCAATTAAATGGACCACATATAAGCATTGTTACATAGCATCAACTGCTGGTTAAATTGTTCCTCATGATTTAAAGCCAGCTGGTCTATTTTTAACTTGTGACGCACCGTTGCATGGCCGGGGGGCCCCACCCCCCGGCTTCAATGCACTTTTTACTTTGTTGAGTATTCCATAACCAATTGTCATCAGGGTGCCATCCAGGTCATGATACAACGCTCAGTCCAATTCTAATGTCGGTATTAGATTCCTAGGCAAACACAGCAGTCAGGAATCATACACTTTTAAGGACGGAGAAGTTCTCAGAAAAACGTTGAAAGGGGAAATTTGAGATTTCGCTGTTAAGTGATGTTGAGCTGGGTTTAGGGGTGTTAAGTTTCCAGTGGCGTGTGGAGATAACGATTTGCAATGACGATTCATTTTCTGATTTTATTGTCCAGTGAATCCGTTTTTATATTTTCAAAGTTTGGAAAGAAGGTTTTGGACTGAATTGTTTGGCACTTTTGACATATGTTGTATGCTGATGGGCAGATGTTACAGTGGTATGGCACTTTGAGGCTTTGATCTTCAGGCATGTTGTGTATTTTGGGTATTATTTTTCATGTGTGACTGCAAACTGATTTTTAACCTTTTGAATAAATAAACCTGCACTAACCCCTGGTTTTGTAATTAGGCACTTGTACACTTTGTTTTATTTAACACATATAAAGTTAGTAGTGTATTCAACATGCCCTATAATGACATGACAGTAAATAATGATAATGAAATTGGACGCCATGACCTTTAAAATATCTCCAACAGGAATAGTCTGGTGCTCGACCTCAAGAACCATTGCTGTTAGCCTTGCGCAAGAGTCCACACAAAATATTTTGATGGTTTCTTAGGCAAGATTGACCTAACTGAATCTAAATCTGGATGATGCCACTGTGGCATCCTTGAGCAGTTTGAGATAGGGTAGGGTGGTAAATTAACAGGGGTAACATTTGTAAATGTTTCATAATGGATTAAAGGTGTATAGTCCATGTTTCATAGCTGTTCCTATGGATTAAAAAAGTGTAGAGGGGGCAGAAGAAGCGAGGAAATTTACTTGTACAACAGCCAGTCTAAATGGTCAATGTAGCCTGGGGTAAACATGTAGAAGGCAGGCAGATTCTTTGCAAAATGGGCTCAATTCCTTGCATTCTGTTGATAGTTAATGTCAAATTATGTACACCACTTTGTGGACTTGTGGTATAAAATAAGGGGGAAATATTTTTAAATATCTATTTGAATATTGATTTGAATGCATTTTGGGGAAAGTGCAACATTTAGAAATGATTGACATGAGGTAAATGTTTATTTTCTGTTTAACATTCCATACGACAATTTGAAACCAATTTTTGAAACAAATCGTATCGGTGTATATATTTAATCCCATGATGACCTTGACAATTTTTGGTCTGTAGTGGGAAACACAAAAGGTTTGCGGTATAGAACTATCCCTTTTTTTAACCTTCGACAAATAACCTTCTATACAATATTTCAAATCCCATGAAACATTTACAAATTTTACGCCTGTTAAATTACCCCCTCCCTATCTCACAATGCTCCATGGGGTGGCCCAAGTGGCATCATCCAGCTTTGGAATCAGCAGGTTAATGTTTGCCTAAAACCATCAAACAAATTTGTGTGGAACGCGTGCGCAAAGTCATATGAGTCAGCACCGGACTAGAACTAAGAATCAACTTCCATTGGCCGTAAATAGGTTTTTCTCAAAAATGTTTATTTGAAAAAAACAACACTAATTTCAATTTTCATTTGAAAAATCATCTCATAAGTTGATTTATAACTTAAAAAGTAGCCTTTTTTATTGTGTTGCTCAGAGACATTTTGTTCTAGATGGCTGGAAATCGAAATTTTTAAGTTTTGTCCTTTGTTCTGTACCTACTGAAAACTCAATGGATAAACCATGCCTTCACTCATCACTAGCATGCCAACTCACACCCTTGCCCCAAAACTGTTTTTTAATGAGTTTTTATTAGACATCTCGAATTCTCGTCCTTCTAACCCATCGGCCTTCGAGGCTTCTGATCCGCGCTACCTCTCATCTCGCACCGAAACTTGTATCTCGCCTTCGCGTCTCGCATCTCGTATCCTGCCTTCGCATTTCGTATCTCGCCCAGACCGCGAGGGCGAGATACGAGACACTGATTCGAGCGCGAGATGTGAGGGAGATACAAATTTGCTATGGCGAGATTACGAGATGCGAAGCGAGATTGCAAGGGTTTCCAGGCGAGATCGAGGGCGAGATGATACTAATAAACTTCCGGAGTTTTTAGCTTATAACAGTACAAACACTACACAAGAACTACTGCACTGAGAGGAGAAATGCACCCCTTTATTCCTTCCTTCTCATTCGGTGTAGTTTTCTTTTTTATTATCCCCCTTGTATTGAAAAGCCGAAGGGCTATTTTGCAAGCGCATGCATGTCTGTATGTGTGTGTGGGTGGTGTTCCAGTTTGGTTAATTTTTCATCGTAATGTATATGTGTGTGTGTTCCAGTTTGGTCATGTTATGTTTGTGTGTGTGTGCGTGGGTGGTGTATGTGTATGTGTGGTATGTTTTTTGGGTCCGCGCCGCCAACTTTAATTGGCAAAGGGGACTATAGACATGCCCTGCGTCGTGTGTGTGTGTTCGTGTTGTGTGTCCCAAGCATATCTCTGGATCTAAGCAGTGTGGGTGTCCTCTCGCACTTAGATTCATCTCAAGTAGGCGTTGGCTGGGATGTAAAGTTGGTTCAGTGATAGGTCAAAGGTCAAATATGGTCAAAAATAGGGTCAAATTTGGTTAAAAATAGGATATATTGTTATAAGCCTTGTAAACCGATATCTTTTGATCTAAGCAAGTATGGTGTCCATCTTTGCACCTTAGATGTCACCCAAGTAGACGGTGATGAGTTCTGGAGGTGGGTCCTGTGGCATGGTCCAAGGTCAATATGGTCAAAAATAGGTAAAATTTGGTCAAAAATAGAGATACAAGCCTTGTAAACACGATGATTCTTTTGATCTAAGCAAGTACTGGTGCCCATCTTCGCACCATACGGGCGGATGTAGTTCGGAGTGGGCATGTGGCATGGGTCAAAGGTCAACTGCGGTCAAATGGGATTAAATTGCTATAGCCCTATGTAATTGTGGCAGGATTATGAAACTTGGTGGGTGTGTTCAACATCAGTGCTAAAAATTTGAAGGCCATTTCAAGTCTGTGGGGTCCTTCAAGGTCAACTGGAATATATTGCTACTAAACCCTTGTCAGATGGGGTAAGATGATGAAACTTGGGGGCTGTGGTCAACATCAGTGCCAAAAAAAAGGTTCATTTCAAGGTCATGTCGGGTCATTCAGGCAACCCCTAAGTAAGTGTGTAGGATGATGAAACTTAGTGGTTGTGGTCAGCATTCCGTGCCAAAAAAATTAAAAGGTCATTTCAGTCATGCGGGGGTCATCCAGGTCAAATCACTAAGTATGTGGTAGGTTGATGAAATTTTGAAATTTTCAATATTTGACACATGCATAAATATGGTTATTGGTACATTGCTTTCAATGTCATGTGGGTCACCAAGGTCAAATCCATACATATGGCAGTATGGTCATGAAATGAGGGTGTAGTACGCTTCATTGCCGATCGTTGTATGGTCAATGTAGTCAACATTGGATACCGTCAAATTGCAACTGCAGGGCAGCAGCCTCATGGTTGAGAACCACTTATTTCCATCACAAGTCTCCCTGTGATCTTAATTATATTTCCCTCCATTTACTATTCGACGGACGGTCATCTGACCTTTTTTGGTTCTGAGAACCTCTTTGTGTTTTTCAGGTCTTTCAAAGAAAGGTTGAGTCCAATTTCAACCAGACTTGGGTTAAGTGCAGTAGGGGTTCCTTCATAGGTGGATGAGTCAAGGTCATGGACCAGGTCAAAGTTCATCTGATGCCATGTTCCATACTACCATCTGCCAGGGGGATCTCGCAAGTGTACTTTGCTGTCTTTTTGTTGTTGTTGATGATGCTGTTGTAGCTGAGACTATGAGTTGTATTCATATCAGGTTGTAGTGTTTTGTAGTACTTGGGACTGTTAGGGGTATCATTACATCACAGGAAGGGGCAGATTTTCACTCATGTGAGTGTTCGCAAGATTGAAATTTCGAGTACGGCAATCTCCATCCCAATAGTCTTGTTCAAGACGCGCGGCTATGTCCCCTTTTTCCCGAAAGTACATCCCATGTATATATATTGTGTTGACCCCCACATCCTTAGCTTAGCCTGCAAACTCTTACAACATGGGGATCTAAAACATGGGCCTAGCTCAAGCGCCCCTGCAACCCCCGCACACACACACACACACACACACACACCCACACACCATAACACACACCAGCCCCCTGGGCCTTGGGCCGACCACATGCAAAACGTAAATGAAATGGCTCAGAAATCTATTTCATACCTTCCTGTGTATGGATCACTCCCTCTTACGATTACTACGCTTCACACGTCACACCACATGCGAATCTCCTCTCATAATAGAAATTGCTAACTTCACGAATCCTCAAGCCGAGGCTCCTTGCCGTCCTTTTTTCGTTTTGTATTTGAATAAATCTTGATCCATAATATTACGTCATTGCATCGCGTCTTTGATTGGCCATGATTGGCTTTTAATGATTCATCGTGTGCCCGTATAGAAAACAACCCCCGCAAAGATTTTGACAATCACATAAAAAATTACAACGAGCCCAGACGATCCGCTAAACACAAATTCATCTGCATGTGCAGCGTACTCGTCTTTTCACTTGCGGTTACCGAATAACAAAGGGGGGGGGGGGGGGGGGGGGGGGGGGGGGGGGGGGGGGGGGGGGGGGGGGGGGGGGGGGGGGGGGGGGGGGGGGGGGGGGGGGGGGGGGGGGGGGGGGGGGGGGGGGGGGGGGGGGGGAAAAAAAACAGACGTGCACAGCAGCATTTGACGCACTGCACTGGGGGGGCACCATTGTTGTGGGATTTAAGCCGAGTTTGGATGACGATTTAATCGTATTACGTGGTTATATGCTATGATTTCAAACATTTCGTTGTTGAAAAAATCGAAGCGAACCGGTAGTCCTTGACCAAGACTACAGCACAACACACATAACTAGTCATTGGGCTGTTACAAGAGGGTTTACAACAAACATTGTTTTTGTTTTCACTTCTTTACTTGTGAGAAGTAAAAACTACTAATGGTCAAGATACAAGGAAGTTATCAACCCGAACACAATCTTGTGTATGTAAATAAAAATTGAGATAGCTTTAGTATTATAAATTTTCAATGTTCCACCAATTTTCTGGTTTCTCTACTGCACGCGCGACTGATTGCAGAACTGCTTGGGCGTTTTTCCTATTGGCATTCTCTGGTTGCTTTCTCACAAAAATCTTCCAAAGGAAGCATTAGTGCTGCAGTGCATTTCCCCTGTATAAAAAAACAGTACAAAATACTGGAAAAGGTCTTTTCAATTAAACTCCTTCTGAGAAAATCAAAAAAAATTATTGGGTAGAGGTATAGGGGTCCTAGCATACCCCACAAGTGTAAGTCCAAAAGTGACAATAAACCAAGTTGGATATTTTAGGTCCATTCTCTCCTACTGGACACTTTACTGCCAACACAATAATTGAATGGCGAAATCAATCTTTGAACCCCTTATTTTCTTGCTTTTCTCTCATTTTTGGTTGGAAAATAACTTATGAATTCCACAGACTAATCCTTCACTTTTACAGTATTCCTCAAATTTCAAATATTTTGCTCGTTTGGATGAATCACTGATAGTGTTCTTTATCACTGGCCAGATTGATCTATTTTCTTCTCTTCATATCCTAAAAAAAATCAAATGGAATACTATAATAAAAATCCAGAGAAAGCCGTTTAATCTTTTAAGGCTTCCTTTTTTTTGAGAGTGAAAATAATTCATTCTGACAATTTAGGGATAAGGTAAAATTAAGATTTCTCTCTCTCTCTCCCTCCCTCCCCCATTCTCTCTTTCAGTGGTACTGACCCCGGGGGAGGGGGTACTCTACAGAAATGACCATACGAAGGTGGTCATACAAAATGGTTCTCATTTTTAACTGCCTTTCAGCCTTTTCAGCCTCAGGGCAAATTTGGTATAGATATGGGTCCCTTTTTCAACATTTTCTAAAATATGTAGGAAAACTAGACAATTCAACTAGGAACCAAACAATGTCCCAAATTTGCTAAATCAAATGTGAGCCAAAATTGGCATCCCCAGTATAGCTATGGGTCTTATTTTTGTCAAAAATTGGTAAAGACATGGGTCCTACTTCCAAAATTTCAGAAGCACATCCATACCCAAACCAAACTTGAGAAGACCCCGGGGACTGACACAGGAAGTTTGTTTTGTAATCCTAATTCTCATATGAGTCTGGGACACGAGTGAGCAAACACAATTTTGCCTTTTATAAGGACTTATGATTCTTCCATTGGGAGTAGCAAGCAAACTATTGCTTTACATAAACACATTTACATCTTAAAATTAAGACTTTCGCAGAAACTATGACTTAGTTGATATCAAATAATACTTGCAGAGATCAAGTAAATTGTACATAGCCAAGTGAATGCGGAGTTTATTTAATCATAATTTCAAGCAATGTCAAGAATAGACTTGCTGCCTGTATGGGTTTACCTAAAGACCAAAGTTTTCTGTTTTACAGAAAACGGAGAAAATTCACAGATTTGCGAGTTTAGAACACGGATTTGGACTTTTTGGAGAAACCTGAATGTCTTGAAAAAAAACCTGGGATTTTTCCAGTTATCTCCCGATTTTTGACACAAATTATGGTTCAAATTCATCCTACCATTAATTTTAGTGTCAAAATGCATTAAAATCTCCTGAAATTCTGGCCCAAAATTACCTTATTAAGCTCATTATCGCCAATTTCACTCAAATCGCCGGTAAGTCTAATGCAAAATTCGGCATACTTCCTGTCATGCCTGTGTGCAAGTGTGCCTTGTTTCTGGTGTGTTTCTAGATTATTTAATGTTGTTGTGTTTTTAATTTATGAAAATCCGAAATGTTTCCCTAGAATGGCATAAATTAAGGGTTTTAATTAGAAAACGGAAAAAGAAAACGGAATCAGCGATTTATAAAACGGGAAACTTTGGTCTTTAGGTTTACCAAACAGTCTTGAATATCCTGCATTATACTTCTAACTTGTTCTGCCCATATTTTCATCTCTTGCAGATTATCATCCATGGAGACAAAGACACAGCTGACACCAAGGAACTCCTTTCTTGCATCCACTCCCACTTTCTCCCAAACAAAGTGCTCATTCTCTCTGATGGGGATCCCTCCTCCTTCCTCAGCACCAAGCTGAGTCTGCTCTCTAAACTTGAGAAGAAGGACAGCAAAGCGACGGCCTACGTGTGCGAGAACTATCAGTGTCAACTTCCGGTAAACACAGCGGCAGAGCTTGAATCTCTTTTGAAGAGTTAGATTGGAGTTTTTAATATAAATTTGGCGAAAAACCTTTCTTGATACAATTTACTCCATTATTTTTTTCAAAAACTTGGTTTCACTGAAGTTCTTTTGATTGGTATGTTATTTAACTAGACCAGGTATGTATTGGTCAAATCAATTGTTGAGGACACTTTTACCTGTAAAAAATTGTATATAAATGAAATGTTAATAGAGGTGCAAGCTATCAGTATATTTTGTACTGATATAAAAATATAAATATCTTTGTGTTCTTGGAGAAGGTTAAACTGTATTACATTACAAATTGTCCTTCATGGCTGTCCTAAAAGTCAGTAATTTTGTCATGATGTCCCATATTAGCAGTAAATTGTTCATTTTAGCAAACCAGCTGAAAAGTGACATTGCACTTCATATATAATGGCCGACATACTTCCTCAAAGGGGATATTGTTGAGCCCTCATTAGATGTGCAAAGGTTCATACGCCCACGCCTACCCTTACACGTCCGCCTTCATTGTGTAGTTACCATTCTAGCTTCCTCGTGGGAGGGTGATTTTCAATCGACAGGCGGAAAGCCGGACCAAAGGGGCATCCGCCAATCGTAACTTCTATCTGTCTTTTTGAACAAATGGCGTAAATGTCTTGTTTACATTGGGGGATGAGGGTCATTGTACAAATTCCATTTAAGCAAGAACAGCACATTTTTGAAGAGCCACCCAGAATTTTCCAAATATTTGAGATTTTTGCACAGAAACAAAAACGCACTTAATCACTCATTCTTCATACACCCACACTCACCTTACCCCCTCTATTCACTCTTACCCTCTCTTCCTTGTAGCCCACTCACATTTGGCTCGCGAACCAGACTTCCTCAACCCATGCGCTTGATCTTTTCTACCTCAGTTCTCTCCTTCCTCCACCCCCCTCCCACATCAGCTCCTTCACCTTCGCCTACTTCATCTTTTGCCCCCCACGCTCATCGACCTACCTTCGACCACCCGCCTTCTTCTGCAACCTCAACAAAAAAAAAAAAAAAAAAAAAAAACAAAATTGCATTAGTACCTTGGCTAGTAAAAGATACCTGTGACTAATAGAGCTCAAAATGCTCATGGTCGCGAAAGAAGGAACTTTGTAATGGAATAATTAAATTGAGATCTCCGATAAAATTCAACGGCGTGCTCGTCTTTCCCAATATGAAAAGAGCCGGGAAATTGTGCCATGTACGCATCTGCGCTCTTCCATTTAATTGTTCGGCGGTTCAGAAAAGTGAAGGTAGAGGTCATTTCTTGTGAGGTGCACTATTCATATGAACGGACATAAACATTGTCGGTTCCAGCTCTGCCCATTAAATACAATCGGATCCCAATTCAGACCCTTACACAATCATTTCTTTTATGACAAATACACATTTTTTTTATCATTGTCGTTCGCGGAATAGTTAACCTAGAAATTCCAACACAACTGTGCAATCTTCATGTTAAAATTGGGGGCACTCTTAAAGAATGTTTCATTTTGCTTTAATAGTTGAGTGTAGTGCTGGACATGTAATTGGTGTTGAACTTTCTAACATTTTCCCAAGATATATACATCATGTTAAATAAACTTTTCAAGTTTTACTTAGTCATAAGGTTACTGGTATTAATTGCAGAAGCATGCAGCAAGATGTGCTTGGAGAAGAGGAGCGGCTTTATTGCAGTGTATTTTGAGGAGGTGATCAAGGAATGGCCCACAATAAAAGTCTACTGGGAAAGTTTTGGAAGCTATGTAAGTGCACAGTTAACTTTTAATGTGTACAGAAATTGTATCTTCATTGGATATCTTTATTTTGCAAAAATTGAATGCAAACTTCTTAACTAGAAGATTGCCTTATATTTGTCAAATGGAGGATTTTCTAGTATGAAATATTGGTTATAAAGTATTAAGCCAAGAAATATTTTATAGTACACACAAATTTTGAAATTTGAAGTGGGTGTGGGAGCAAATACAAATAAGCCTTAGATTTTCAAGTTATTGAATATACGCAAGCAAATTCACTGTTTATGTTAAGATATAGTCTGTACCAAATATAAGGGAAGAAATCTATGGAATGTCTGAAACCCTGTTGATAGAAGACTCTCTTAGAAGTCTACAAGTGTGTTTATAGAAAAATGAAATTCATCTTTGACCTAATTTAAAGGTCAAAGATCAATTTTCGGCACACCAGGTATTACAGTTTCTTCCGTCATGCCCGCTGTAAATTGTTGTGCAGTAGCGCTTGACGAATAAATGGCAATACTCATTTGTATACGTGGGACTTCTATAATGAAACATCTGCCCAATTTTGCATTAAGCACTTGATCATGATATATCTCAGAATCATATGCACTATGGACATGAAACCTTGTTTTCTAGATAACCCTCTAAGAGCTCTAAGTTACATTGAGTTTGCAAAAAGGATTGACCATAATAACTTAATTTCAAGTTCAAGTGGTCAATATTGACCCTTACCTGGCCAGGGCATTTTTAAAGGAATAAGCAGGATTTTAATGACAAGAGAAAGAAGAGGAAAAAATGAAAAACTTAAAATAATTTTTTAGTTATAAACAAAAAGAGAAGTATGTACAATTCCATTTATACTTTAAGTGTAGAACAAAAAATACAAATGGTTGAAAAATTTGAGGAAATATTTGAGAGAACTTTTCATATACACATCTCATGCCAATTACATACGCAATGGCCATCTCAAAAAACTACACTAAACAGCTGATTGTGTTTCAGCACTATACATAACAAAACAAAGATCAATAATGTTTGTTGAGGTAAACTTGATACAGTATGGTGGCACATTATTAAGCTTTATAATTCTGGGATTTTCACATGGGGGAAGGGCTTTTTTGATCTCAGTTGGAATTTTGATATGCACGTATAGAAATGACATAAAGCGAATAAGACTAGTATACCTTTGTCTTCAATACATGGATTTCAAGCCAACCACTTGAAGGTTATTTAGCACCATCCATCCTGGTAACAAAATACCCAAAATACAAATTTGGTGATTTTTTAATGTTTCAGATCAGCAAGTCGCTGCGGTTTATCCCTTTTAAGTTGGTGACCTTTTGTTTTTACTTGCGGATTTGCATTGATACAATTGGGCGTTAAAAATGTTGTAATGGCATAAGTAGGCTGCTAAAAGTAGTAGGTGCCTTTTTTATATTCATATATTATAACCATTGATGACTGTAATGTCAATTCATGCAAATTTTGTTACTTTAACATCATTAAAAAGAAGCAGAGAATAAAAAAGAGGGAGGAGAGATTCCTGGAACTCCAATATAAAGATCAATTTTCATACAGTAAATGTTTTCAGGATATAAGGATTAGATGGGGTTATACCCAGGGGTGTTGTTTTGAGTCCATCCCACAAGCACCAGTTGTGGGAAGAAATTCACCTCACTAGGGTGCATGTGATCCCACAAAAATCCTATACTTAACATAGAAAACCCTAAACTTTTCATTCATTTGTAGGCCAGAACGGTGGGCTAGTACTTAGGGGAATTTTGATGATCATGACAATGTTTAAGTTCTTAACTTCTTGGACACTGTTTTGATCGCCTAAGTCTGACACAGTGTTTAGTACAGTGACAGTATTAGGACATTACCATTGCATGTGGGATTGACTCAATGCTCATCTGGGTTATACCTCTAGTTGGGGGTTATGCCATGTGACAAATTGTGTGAGGGGATTGTATGATCTTGCACAACATGCTTTATGAAGAATTTTATGCAAGATGGTATATCCCACTTGAATTTTGAAATAATTATCAATACCATAGGACCCATAATTTATGGGTTTGGTAGGTGCTGTACTGACCCCAACCATCCAAAGGTCTGGATTTTAAAAAACGAAAATGTTGAAAATTATAAACCTGTAAACTAAGGTGTGTTGGCACGACTTATTTATTGTATCTACTTTGCAATTTTTATATAAGCGATGGTAACAAAAATAATAAATTTAAGCACTAACAGCAATTTTTGAAGAGCGCCCTCAATTTTCAAAATTTTGATATTTTGTGCACAGTTATGTTGTAATTGTCTAGGAACCTATACCTGCGAACGAGAAGGCTAAAAAATGTGTATTTATCGTAAAAAAAATAAAAAATTTTGTAATTAGAATTGGGATCCCGAATTGTACTTAAGAGACCCTGGCACATTGGAAAATAGTGCGCCCTCAGATTTTTCAAAATCGATCTTTTTGGCATGGTTGTATGGCTTTTATTTACCAAAGCCCTCACCCCCGAATATTAAGACCAAATCAGCTTCCTTATGGTAAACGACCGATTTTATAATTATAGCGTCGCCGGCGACGTTAATTCAGCAGACGACGAAAAGGCGTTAATAAAACACACAAGAACAAACGGATGGTTCCCACGCTAATGCACACTGTTTGATCGGTTCTTTATAAAACCTTTGTTGTGGTTTGTGTATAGTGGTACAGTCCAAATATTCATGTAGACAATTGGTTGATTAAAGTTATGGAAAATTAAAGTTGGCTACAAATTACCTTGAGGCTTTATCCTCTTATCCATGTCCCTATCTGTTTTGGGGTATTTATTTGTAATGTGTAAAATATATCGCTGTTCGTTTTCCAATGGCCTAGACTATCATTTAGAGGCAATTGAAGAAAGTTTCAATCATTTTGTGAAATGTGCCAGTGCCCCGCTTTAATCCAGAGCTGGACAATGCTAAGTTTTATGCTGTCCATGATGAATAAGTGCCACCTCCAAGAAAATGACCTCTAACTATTGACCTTGCCCTGAACCATAAAACAACTATGGCTGAAGCGTAGACATTAATGCACTATTTCCTTGCATTTCGTATTGGGAGGCCCGTTTCCAGCAGCCGTTGAATTATTATCGGAGACTCCAATATAATTTAATTCTAAGTACAATTCCTCCTTCGTCGTTGCGATCATAGACATTTTCGAGCTTAACTTAAACCATTCACAATATTTTTACTAGCGCAGTACCAATGAAACCGTGGTAAAAATCCTCAAAAAAAACCATGGCAAAGAGTAGAAATGCATCATGTGTAACATGGTAAAGAGTTAATTGCCGCATGTGTAAAAATGGTGAATAGTTAAATATGCGCAATATCAATTCCTTCACAATTAGTGTATCTTTATTTGCCGCGATTACTCCAGGTCTGTTTGCAAAATTCAACAGGGGGGGTTTCTATGCCAGACAACAAATAGACGGCCGTCCATTGAGCAAAAGTGTCAGAAAAAAGTTTTTGACGGCGTAATTTGTTAAGCATAACAATCCAACCACGGGATTCCCATCCTCAGGGGACATACCATAGCGTAGGGGTGTGGCCATTCTAATTTTTTTAATTTTGGTGTAAAAATGGCCAAAAAATGGTCAAAATTGTCCAAAATCGGTCACCAGCAGTCAAAATGCATTCCTTTCTTCAATAATTATCAGAACATGTCAATTTACCTTCAAAGGAGTCTATTTAGTGAATATAGGGAAGCCATTCCAATTTATAATTTTTTGGGGTCAAAATAGGAAAAAAAAAAGGCAAATTGTCCAAAAATAGGTAAATCATCGTATTGCCTTCTTTTCTCAAAATTTCATCAGAATATGTGGGTATACATCCCAAGGGAACCCAAATACCGGACTGAGTGCTAGCCATTTCCGATTTGTACCATTCCTGGGTCAATTGGCCAAAAAACAGTCAAAATTGTCCCAAATCCATAAATGAGTCATAATGCTTCCTTTCTCAACGATTTTTAAAATGACATGACAGTTTACCATTAAAAAGAACTAAATCAATTGAATAAGAGTGCTGGTCATTTCAGTTGACACTTTGAGGGTCAAAAATGGTCCAACAGTTCAAATTTGTCCAAACTAATAAATAGTAAAAACAACCTCTTTTCCCTCAAAATACGTACCCCTCGTCTTACGCAGCCCTTTTTTGTAACATGGATTACCAAGGGGGGTGGTTACCCGACCCCGCTTGAGATTCGTTATAAAGCACACCTGATTTTATGATTTTG
>JAMKCH010021081.1:0-57465 GCA_023653785.1 Ophioderma brevispina
AATAAAAGAAGCTTAATTGCCCTAAATAGCTATGTCATATTGTAGGCATCAATGAAAAGAAAACAGTGTCACAGTAACAAAAAAAAAAACCCCGACTCTAAGAGCCATCGGTAAGGTCAAAGGTCAAAAACTCGACCATGTGACTATGACTTCATCATATACGTAACGGGCATAGTATCCTGGAGTTGTCTAGTTCTTCTTCTTCTTCCGACCATCGCTTTTTCGCCGTCTTCTGCCAAACGGCCTGGGAAGATATTGACCAAAATCGGTCAGAAGAAACCATGACCCAAGCTACATCAGGGGTGTACATAGTTTGACCTTGACCTCTTCGTAGGGGTCAATAGAGGTCAAAAACTAACAAATCTTTGGAAGCATACTTCTTTACAGATAAGGTGCGCTATGCTGAAAATTCTGATGATCATCGTCTTGGTCAGTGTATAAAGCTTGTACACAGAATTAATATGGGACCTCATTAACATTCAAAATGGCGGCATATCTAATTAATTGCAAAAATGCTATATCTCAAAATCTGTAACACTTGGATAGGTGATGTCTGTGCAAAAGTGCGGATAATGTCGAGACCAATCATGTGACAAGAATAGTGGCCCCAGGGGTACGTGTAAGATATGGCAAATGAGCTAATTAATAGGCAAAAACGCTATAACTCATCCACCAAAGTAGATATTTATGTCAATGTGTTCACAAGAGAGACACGGGAAAAAGCTCTCTTTCTTTTATGTGCACAAGATGGGGTCAAAGGTCAAAATGGGGTCATCTAGGGTCAAAAGTAAAGAAGCTTAATTTGACCTAAATAGCTATGCCATCTTGGAGGCATCAATGAAAGGCTGAAAACGTGTCCACAGTAAACCCGCTCTAAGAGCCATCGTTAAGGGTCCAAAGGTCAATATGACTGAACATTGACGTAACAGGGCATGGTCTCCTGGAGTTTCGTTCTCTTCTTCTTTTCTTTCCAATGCTCCTTAAAAAATCACTACTAGTACCAAACGGTAAATCCCAATCAACAAAGTTGGTCAGAAGAAACCGTGGACCCCAAGCTTCATATGGGTGTTCTCAGATTGGGGTCAAAGGTCACGTAACTGGAAGTAAGCCGCCATTTGTAAATCTTACAAAAGCCTACTTGTCCTACAGACAACAAGCCATAGATTCCAAATTTGTTCACAAGATCCATTAGCCCATCCTGCATATAGGATGTACACAAATAGAACGATCGGAGTTCATTACCATTCAAAATGGCGGACAGATGAATTAATAATGCAAAATGCTATATCTCAAAAATACGATAAGACTTGGATAAGTGATGTCTGTGCAATAAGTTGCGCGATACGTGTCGAGAGGAATCATATGACGGAATATTAGCTCCAAGGGCATTTGTAGATATGCAAATGAGCTAAGTAATATGCAACAACACTATAAAAATTCATCAACCAAATTCGGTATAAATGTCAAATTTGGTCACAAGAATCAAAGCTCTCTTATCCGTGCTCACAACATGGGGTCAAAAAGCGTCATTGGGGTAATTATGGGTCAAATCTGTGAAAGGAAGCTTAAAATTGCACTAAAGTAAATAATTATGCCATCGTGATGGCATCGAGGACTTATGAAAAGAGTCCACAGTGACCTCACTCTGTGACCAATCGTTTAGCGGGTCAAAGGTCAAAAATAGCCAAATATCAAAATTGGCACATATTGCAAAAAATATATACCAACTTGTAGGGATTAATGCAAGATGAAATAAAAGTCTCCAGTGACCCTGTTATATGCCATGGTTAAGGTTCAAGGTCCAAATTACCAATGGCAAAAATTCCCCGAGCTAAGGTTCGTGCTCTTTGAGCACAAAATGTCTCTAGTTCTTCTCTTCTCCATACCATCGCTTTTTTTGCCTCTTCTGCCAAACGGCTGGGCCGATATTAACCAAAATTCGGTCAAAGAACCACTGACCCAAGCTACATCGGGGTGTACATGTGTGACCCTTTGACCTCGCGTAGGGGTCCAATAGAGGCAAAACTAAAAATCTTTGGAAGCTTACTTCTTCTACAAATAAGGTGCACTACTGCTGGAAATGTCCTCATATCATCGTCTTTGGTCAGTGTATAAATCGTACACAGTAATTAATATCGGAACTCATTAACATTCAAAATGGCGCATTATCTAATTAATATGCAAATACTATATCTCAAAATCGATACAACCTGGATAGGTGATGTCCCTGCCGCAAAAGTTGCGATAATGTCGATACTATTCACGGGACAGAATATTGGCCATAGGGGTGCACTTGGCAAGATCTGCAAATTAGCTAATTAATATGCAACAACGCTATAAATCTCATGAACCAAAGTAGATATTATTGTCAAATTTGTCCCCACAAGAACCACTGGAAAGGCTCTATTACTTATGGGCCACATTTGGGATCAAAAGGTCAAATGGGTCATCAGGGGTCAATATTAAAAAAAAAAGAAGCTCATTGACTAAATAGCTATGTTCATCTGGAGCGATCACTGAAAGTGAAAAAGAGTCCACAGTGACCTCTCTCTGTGAGCCATCGTTAAGGGGTCAAATGTCAAAATACACACAATATATCAAAGTTGCTTATTTGCTAGAATACCTATTGTCATCTTGTAGGGCTCAACGACAGATGAAATAATGTCTACATGGTAAATGTGGGCCATCTGGGAAAACTTGAATTATTGAGATAAACCACAGTCATTGCAAGTCTTTGTCTACTTCACATCACCCTGACGGGCATAGTATCCTGAGTCGTCCCAGTTTTTATATATATGTTACTTAGATTAATATATAATCTTTTATAATGCTAATTTATAAGTTTAGCTCGTGTTTCAAATGCAATAAATCATACATCATTTGCTAACTCTTTGGGCCTGTAACAATATATGGGGGCAAAGGTCACATGGCCAGTGCAAGTACGTCACCGCATGCTATACTCGTGCCTTTCTAAAGCACAATCGATGCCTAGTCTCAGAGCTCTAGAGCCATCGGTCGGTCAAAGGTCAATATGATTTCATCATAACGTAACGGGCATAGTCTCCGGATTGTCTAGTTCACTATTATGGTACATTCCAAACAATGAAACGTGCAATATAAAGTTTGTTGCTACTTAGAAATTTTTATTAGTCCCCTAATTTTAATGAATATTACTAATTGCTGATATTGCAAACAGGGATCCAACTTGTAATTGAGTCCAGTATGAAGGATGACACTTGAATACATTATGTACTTGAATTTAAACTCAAACTTATGTTTTCATCTTATTTACTGAATAAAACATTGCAAGGTAGCAAAATGCCAGTAACTATGAATTACGTGCAATGTACATGACACAATTTATTCAAAGAAACGTAAACCAACAGTGCCTAAACCACAGTACAAATTAAGTTGACATACTTTCCTATGACGATTACAAAAAGTAAAATAACTTGTTCGTTTGCTGCGAGTGTTAAGTGAATCCGGCCACCCCCGATACATGGGACCAACCCGGCTTTAAAAACGGAAGTACACCCTTAAAAGTACGATGTCAAATATGCTTCAACAAACTACAAATAAATTACCACCTACCCCATTTTAGTTAAAATGACTCTTTTCGTATCACATTTAACATGAAGCGCTGGTAAATTGGCAACAAACTATTAAAAAAATACTCATTTTTAACTTGTTGATGCAACTTAATTGATAATAATAATAATATTATATATTAATTTTGAAATTTTTGAGTCAGCCTTTAAGTTAATTTAATTGTTAATGTTGTATTTCTTAATACATTTAAGTAAACATACAACTTAAAAATATTTTTTTCAATTACAAAGCAAACACTTGAACAAAAAAAACAATTTGTAAACCTTAGACCAAGCAAGTTCAAATAAGTTTTTTAACACATCAACACTTTCTCAATTCTAGCTATTATAAAGATTGTACTGATTTACCCTTTGGGCTATTTCACACAGTGATTAGTATGTGACAGGCATCTCTATTATGCAAAAAGTCAAGAGTTGTTAGAAGTGGACGGGTGCCACCTTTGGCAATCTCTAAAATCAGCCTTTTAAATTTCATTAAGTCAATGATTTGACTTTTTATTGAGTTTCTAATCTTTGTTCGGTAGATTTTTCTCTGGATTTTTTTCAGATTCCACGTTTTGTTGCAAGTCAAATACATTAAAAATATTTAATTTTTTAGGTTTTTTCTTTTTTTAATATTAAAATTTTACTAATTGATTTAAATTAGGTTTCAAAGTAAAAAGAAGTAAAGAAATCTATTAAAAAAAGCAACAAAAAGTGGATTTACAGGAACTATTATGTACTTCTAACATAAATAAAGTGGTTCTTTTAACCGTGTCAATTAAAGTATAAATTGTGTGTGAATATATGTTGTTGCACCTACCAATAAAATCCCTAGGCCAACCTTGATTTCACATATGTAAGCATGTAACAAACTATTTTTTCTGGTTGTTCATAAACACCATATTTTCTCAGCTGGAGTCTCTATCTTTATCTTACGTGTACTATTTCTGCTATTTTATTAACATTGCAGGCAACTTGCAACAGAGAAGATGGGAAGCTCTTCTTTGCAACTGTAGGGCCATCACACTTTTCAAATACCTATTCGGTTAAGCATAACCACTAAAGATGTGTTAAAGACCTACTTAAGCGTAAAAGGTAGAGTTCAACTGTATTTGTTGCCCAATAGGACAAAATTACAAAACATAATTAACGTACAACATTTTATACTTTTGGGGACAAATGCACACATACACACTTGGTAACTCCTTTTGTGGGCGGAGGTTCAATGGAAGAAAGAAGGACTAATTCACAGACACCTAGGTGGCTCAACTATGATGACGGTTGTTTATTTCTACCCTAGGTCCAATTTGCACAAAAACCAGTTTATGAACTAGAAATACTAACGCCAAAGTAACAGTGAGTTGAATGTTACTGACTTTCAACTTCGAAGGCACACAAAGTCCTCTTTTTGCACTCTATGTAAAGATGATGGTAACATAACATCCAGCTTATGCGTGGTTCATCCATGAAACGGTGAATCGGGCCACTATTCTCCTCCTCTGGCCAACTAATGGACGCTGTCTAAAACTTTTCTCTGGTGACAGATGGGATGAATCTACTATAACACTTAGTGTATATATGTCTTGTGCACTCCGTTGGTGTATATGGGGTGGGAAGTGTAGTCATGTGTACCCTTCGCCCCCTCTGAAAACACTTTTGCAGGTTGGATTTTTCTTTCAAAACTCTGCATTGTGGGGTCCATACATATAACCATAGCAACATAGCTGAAAAAACACTAAAGTTCGATTGTACCGATTCAAATGGCCGTCCAAAAACAGACGGCATTTTTATAACGCGCACAAAATTTTTCCGCCGCGAAAAATGGAAAAGTTGGCTCATATTTAGGACAACATAAATACATTTACAATTGCTGAAATACAAGTTTTAAAAATTTAAGGGGGAAAAACAAGTTGTGATAGTGGCACATAGTGGGGGCCCCTTTTTATTTTAAAAAAAAAAAACATGCTAATTAAAACGGCCATGGCCGCTTTTTTGTTTCCACCATAATATGGCAACTGATATTTAGGCAATTACATAACATTGTGTTAAAAAGATTTTATAGCCCACGAAAACAATGCTGGGGTCCACATGGACCCCTCTCCCTTTACTTAATCAACCCTTTCCCCCGCTTGCTAAAACCCCCTTTTCTCCTGGTACCATATTATATTGTCAATTGGCATTTAACGCTCCTTTATCATGGCAAAAACTAACATCAACCGGGGTATATAAGTAAGGTACAGTCTGATCCCAAGTGATGGATAGAGTGGGTGGCACCCCTTTCGGTAGGAAAGTCTCAACATGCCTAGTAGATACAGGAATATGAAAAAGCACTTAATTTTGGTACCAATAGTAAGCTATGGTCCCCCTCTTTCGAAAATGAGTACGCACATGCCTAACATGACGTCAAATGACAAAGTTCGTGGTCAGGCACACTGTCAATTTCCATATCCACACAGTAAAGGGGAAAATTTCATTTTTCACCAACAAGTTAGGATATCCGATTTTCATACAGTTTTTTTCTGAACTTGATGGGAAATGACTATGGTAATGTAACTCCGATCCTTTAGTGTGTTGTCTGAGTCAGTAAATGGCGAAATATCATTTTCCATACTCATTCCAGTATTTCATACTCTCCTCAACTCTTGCCATCATAGGTGACGTCAATTATGGGATGTTGGTACTTATTTGATAACATGGAAAGAAAAACCTCTAAGCTATCCTGTGTGTCTAATTTTATAGGAATCGGTGTTCAGTAAAGAAGAGCACAGGGAGACTCCCTTCTTTCAGGTAGACCTATGGTAAATATAGTATTGAATAGCACGGGTGCATGATATCGTTAGGGCACGCTCCACGGTATCAAATCACATGGCGCGATTTCCCGCGCATGTCGAGTTTCTTGCGCTGTGTATCGAGTTTTCCTCGCGGCCATATGTCGAGTGTGCATGTTATATGTCGTTTACAGCCCTATCTGTCCAGTTTGCCCTCTATACTCAGTTTTGCTCTCTATATGGTGATTTGACATAAATCATGTCCAGTTTCCTCATGTCCAGAAAAATTTGCCGAGTTTCAAATTCATGTCAGTTGTCTCATGTTGAGAAAAAAATCATTCCATTGCACATGTTGAAAAAAATCATGTCCCATTTTTTAACTCGGCATGATTTATCTGGACATGATTTATTCTGGACATGATTTATGAAACTCGGCCCATAGAGTTCAAACTAGATAGGGACAGCGCTATAAACTCGACATATAGCGGGGTAAACTCGATATACAGCGCTGAAACTCGACATGCGAGGGAAAACTCGCCATGATTTGATACGTGGAGCGTGCAATACGTGTGCTCCGTCTTTGGTGTCCGTCTGAACCGATTATTGGTCTGGGGTTTCTCCACATTTTTTCGCTGGCTTCGCAATCGCCTCCCTACTTGGTTGTAGGTATAACGAGCGCTCTTTTAAAGAAGAACTAGGAAGTCTTGTATACCCACGTCAAGGTGGGGGAGGTGTGACTTCTTCCTGGCATGGTCTTTAAACACTCGAGGTGTATTTGTCATAACACCGAAGTGGGGCCTGGCGTGTCTAGCTACCCAGAATTTGTTTTTAGATGATTTTCTTTCTTTCTCACTCGTTCAAATAATTTTTGAACCGATTTTTTGGTAATTGCTAACTTACTAATGCGCTTCTTTTCATAAAAATACTAAATTGATCATTAGTTTGGTCCCTACCCCCTCGCGGCCCCTCCCGCACCAAGGGAGTGTGGTTTTTTAAATATAAACAAACCCTTGCTACCATAAGTATTTTTCTGCTTATGTACAGTAATAGCATGGAATAAAATTATATCAGCAAAAAAAAAAAAAAAAATACCCCTTATGTGCTGAAAAGAAGCATTTCATCATTGCACAACTGTACGCCTTAATATTCTCTATAAACCTATGGCAAGCACTGTCATAGCTACTTTACTGCCCCACAAATACAACCAATAACACCAATGATAATGCTGTGCTAAATATGAAAATTGGGTCACATCTATAGTAGATTTAAAAATCAAAACGATTTTCAAAGACTGGTGAAACGTGTTGATGCATTTCGGGAAACAATGATTTCCCCTAATTTCCCAGAGGATAAACCTGATAATTTTGACGGGTTAAACAACAAATAATTTGATTGCCAAAGGGTTTCAACGCGCTATATGGTAGCATATTTTAGATTTTTATGGTTCGCCATGGTACATTCACATTTTCACCCACATCCTCTAAACATCTCTGATTCCTTATGATGCGACGAATCATTTGAAATACCTTTCATCTAAATCGAACCACTTAATATGACTGAATCTCTTAAGATCCAAATGGCCTCCCAACGGTCCATTGGCCCAACATTAGATTTTGGTGACAACAATTCTTAACGATGTACATGTCCTAAAAATCAGGTTAGAATTTAGTTGTAAGGGAGCGATCGTTATTTATGGCAGGGGGGATGGGCACTTTTGGACACCTTAAAAAAAATGCTGGCTATACGGGGGACCTGAATTTTCCTCAAGTAGTACCGTGGTGAACCTTAAGTTTTTTTCTGACGAATGGGGAGAAAGACACGAGGCCTACATGACATCAGTCTATGTGTCGGCCGTACCCATCGACTGAGGTCATGAATACCTGCCTTCAATAGTGATTCAAACAAAAAGACCTACAAACAAACTAAAAATTTCATCACTTTTATGCAAGGCAAACTCAGTCATCAACCGTGATTTAATAGCAATAACTACCCAACTGATTTAAATAACATATATTTCAGTTGTGGTAAATTAATTATGTAGGAATAAACAGGGGAAAAAAAATTTAAAAAAAAAAAATTTGTTATGTTAAAGTTGTTCCCTGTCAAAACTTTCGTCCTTCTTTTTAACTGGGCATAGTGCCGAAATGAGAAAAATGCAAAAAATAAACAAATTGATACACTCCCTAGGGAGTGTATCAATTTGTTTATTTTTGGTTATCTTTGATATGTTTTAATACTGGCAACATGTTTCAGATTTGTTGTGAAAATAATGAATAAGCTGTTTTTAACATTTAAAAAGAAGAATGTCATATAGAAATCAAAGCAGTATCAACTTTTAACCATTACAGGCCATTTTCTCAATACTTTTCTGGAGATTTTGGGTGAATAGCCCAACTGGTACCGACTAACTTGAATTATTTTACTCGCCTAGTTTTTATTTGGCACTTGAGAAATGTGTCAAAAATGTGGTGAAAACTAAAGACCAAAGATAAAGTATTTCCTCATTCCACACATGGTCTTTTCCCCCTGCAGTTAGCTCTTTTATCTGATAAATTTTTGGGTTTCCAGTTTTTAATTTTATACATTGGCATACATCTATAGCAAATCCGCTATCAGAAATTTTCAACAAAACATGTTGGTATAAACTACCCAATCAATACTGTACAAGGGTATAAGCACTCTGACTCCGTGTAGCAGGGGTTTATTAAGTTGATTTACAGTCATTATATATATGTGAAGATCTAACTGACTAAATGTTCATTGATAAAATGACATAAAATGCATTAACCTTCACTCCCACCTTTTTTTGTAACACACGGTTTACTAAGGAGGTGGTTACCACCCCCGGGAATTTGTTTATCATCACGATACTTATGGTTTTCATATCAGTGGATAGCTACGGTCCTCCTCTTTCAATTGATACCAAAAAAAGTACTAACGTGCCTAGTATGGCGTCTCAATGACGTTTTAAAGTCCGCAAGTCAGCAAAATTGGCATTTTCCACAGAAAATAGGCGAAAATCCAATTTTGCGCTAAAAAGGTAGGTATATCGGATTTTCATGTGGCTTTCAGCTCTAAATGATGGCAAATGGCTAGTTTTACATAGACGTAGCGTTTAGAGCCATACTGTGCAAAATATTTTCAAAACTGTACCCTAAATTTTCCTTGGGTGGCAACCACCCTCCCCCTACCCTTCGAATTTGAAGGCATACACTAACCCCAGTGAAGGTGCTACCTTCACATTTTTTTGCTAAAATTACCGGAAAGGATGAGAAAATGATTATACCTGGAAGCTTTTTACGAAAGCTTTTGGCATTTTAGCGCACCGGAGGAAAGTTCACTAAAGGGGTGGTATAAACCACTCCCCTTGGTAAGCCGAGGGTTAAACTTTTCATGAATATTGCCACAAAAAAAGTTTAATTGTTTCATTTTTACTGAACTGTCACTTGACCCATTTCCTTTCATGCATATTGTGTTCTTGTACAACCTGGGTCCTGATGAATATGCATATTCATGTATTTGCATATCTAATTATCATGTACCACATTGATACAGTGATCGAAACTAGGAGGGGGGAACCTGAAATATTTTGTAAGTTATAAGGGGGAACCTGAAATACATATGGAAAATGAAGGGGGGAATGTGAAAAAATCAGGTAAAAAAACATTGAAAATGCCCACTCCCCCTGCCGTAAATAACGATCGCTCCCTAAGGGAGGTGCATGGGAACCCATGAAATCTGCTAGTCTAACCCCGTGACATTTACACCATATCTATCGTACGGTACCGGTAACGTAAGTTGACCTGTTGGTAGGCCATATCAAAACAAAGGAAATTACCGTCAAAATTGCCGAAAAAAATGATAATTTCTTCTCATTTATGGGTCAATCAGCATTAAGTTGCCATATTGAGAATATGTTTGGCTTATATAGGAACACGAATCGTCTACTTTTGCTATGCATGCAATGTGGATAACATCAGTGAGGCTAGGACCCGAGGGCACACCCACTTTGGAGGTGACGCCGTATGTAAGGCTGTTAAGACCCCTATTTTCAGCATGGTTGTCATCCAAAGACCCCATATTTTAAACTGTAACCCAAAGACCCCATATTTTTTTTTTTTTAATTTTACCATTGTCACCCAAAGACCCAATTGGTTGCATATCCTCTGTCGCCAAATGCCCCATATAGGCCAAGAGCATTAGTTATAACCTGGAAATAGCTGATAAGAAGCTGAATTTTTCAGGATAGGTCCAGGAATATGAGTAGAATAACATACTAAAAGTCCCCAAAAATCCCCCTGGAGCTCTCTCCAAAATCCAAGATGGCGTCCAAAATGGCCGCCATTTTTAATATTTAATCATACTTGCAACCATACAGTTGTAAATACAAATAAAGTGTCTATATATATGTTTTAAATGTGCTTGTTCCGATTTTTGTCTATGGGGTTCTCTATTTGATATGAGAGCCTGACACCTGTACACACCAACCATCAAGAACCGTGGGAAACAAACTTGCGGTTTTGATGCTAGACGCGATAATGCATAGTGCAACGCCCTATTCACTACTGTGCTAATATTGATGGTTAACCACTAAAACGGTAGATTTTTATCTATATCTTGAGAAAGAAATGGATTTGAAAGCTGAAATTTCAGGACGACATCGAGAAAAATACGGCCTTTCATCTGATATCAAAATTGATACTACTTCCGGTTAAATCAGGGGGGTCCCAAAGACGATCGGAACAAGCACCTTTAAGGCACAAAGAATCTAATAGTCATTATTTTGAGAGTTAAAAACTTACAAGTATCCTAAACCAAGATGGCGTCCAAAATGGCCGCCATTTCCTGGTTGAATCATAACTTCATAAGCCGGCAAGTTAGAAGTACAAATTAAGTGTCTAAACATTATGTTTTAAGGCACAAAGAATCTATAATAGAAGCATCATTTAGAGTGTCCAAAACTCATAAGTAGCCACAACCAAGATGGCTTAAAATTTGACTTGTTCACCTTATTATGGTATCAAATGATGCAAAAATGGAAGAGTTTTCAGTTACAATCGTCATCATCTAGTGCAGCATCTTAAACACTAACGTCCACTTATGTTGGCACAATCTCATCATCATTGACATTTAATAATGTCGGTGCAGTGATTTACAGCATTTACTGTACATTTACTGTTGCAAGAAAAGGCGTTTCTTGCAAATACGCGTCATGATGTTACAATCATCAGGTTTGTGCCCGCATATACCGTGTTGAGCAAAGTGTCTGGCGTGAGTGAGATGTCTGTTTCTAATGTTGCACATTTCCCCATATCCTTTTAGTTGGAGGCAGAGTACTACCCATCTATTTTTAAACCGTGAGTTCAGTGTGGAAACTGTGACTGATTTCCCGTTTGTATGTGATGTGTCAGTATTCGTCAGTGATTTAGGAAAGCTGGCCCCGTAAAATTTAGGAATGTCATGCACGTGTCTATTGTTAATAAAGGCTCTTAGGACCTATATCACTCACACACTATATTTATTAACCATACTGCATTCTGATTTGCTTTAAATATGTTATAATATATAGCTCGCAAGTTGTTTGTTCGTTCAAAAATCTCAGTGTTAGGCCCGTCTGAAACTTCCTCCTAAGGTTTGCAGGAGCTATGCCAAACATAATTGGAAGATATTCTACAGGCGTCGCCAAAAGGCAACCACTAACAAGTCTCATTGCATCATTCAAAACGACTTCAATCTTGTATGAGTGTACACTATGACTCCATAGAAGTGAATTCAGCAGTTGAGTATGCCAAAGCAGCAGTTGTAAAGTGTCAAAAGATTCACCCAATCCAGTTCCTGCGAGCCTTCTAAGGAGATTGGCTGCCTTGTCTTGGTGTGCTGATAGAAAGACTGTGGTCCAAGGTACTTTGATGTTGGGTCGTGTGATAGTTTATCTCCATCTAGAGTGATTTTAAGTTCTTTTTTGCGCATGGATTTGGAAGGTGAAAACAGAGCTGACGGTCTTGGGTTTGCTGAGTTTCAAGTGGATTACAGTGATTAGGTCTTTCTGCAACACTGTTCCAAAGGCCTCAGAGTACCGTATCATCTGCGTAGGAGTAATGCGAATAATCTGCCTTTGCAGTGGACGTGGCTAGGGTTTTGATATGGGTGGAGGCAGTGTCGCATCTCAACCGACACAAAACGGGTGAGGTCCAGATGGCGAAGACCTAGGAACATTTTATATGTTTGAAATGTCTTCTGAGGGCCAATCCGTGTACGATTTTGTAAAATTTACTTGTCACACGCTGACCACTGAACGTTAAACCTTAATACTTTGCCGGCAATCCGGCCTCCAAGCGTCATGACCTGAATTTTTCAAGTGACCCCCCCCCCGGTTACGCCACTTTCCCTTTGGCATATCCGAGATGTAAATGTTGAAACGACTGGGGATGAGCAGCATTATGAACTTGACGACCTTGACATCAGGGAAGACTTTGAGTAGCTTGAGGTATCATACGCAGCAGTTAAGTTCCATATTGAAATATGGTTTGGCTTATTCTAATATGGAACACATAACGTCTACTTTGTACTTTTGCGATGCCATCAATGGCAATGTGGATAACATCAGTGAGGCTAGGACCCGTTGGCACAAACCCACTTTGAGGTGACGCCGTATTTAAGGCTGTTAAGACCCCTATTTTTTTTCAGCATGGTTGTCATCCAAGCCCCATATTTTAAAACTGTAAAAAAAACCCAAAGACCCCATATTTTTTTTCTTTTTTTAAATTTTACCATTGTCACCCAAAGACCCAATTGGTTTTTTGCAGATCCTCTGTCGCCAAATGCCCCATATAGGCCAAGGAGCATTAGTTATAACCTGGAAATATCTGAAGAACTGAATTCGGATAGGTCCAGGAATATGAGTAGATAACATACTAAACTCCCCAAAAATAAATCCCCCTGGAGCTCTCTGCTTCCAAATCCAAGATGGCGTCCCAAAATGGCCCGCCCTTTTTAATATTTATCATAACTTAAATTTGCCACCCAGACAAGTTGTAAATACAAATAAATTTTCTATATAATATGTTTTAAAATTCGGCTTGTTCCCGATTTTTGTCTAGGGTTCTCTATTTGATATAGAGCCTGACACCTGTACACACCACCATCAAGATCGTGGGAAACAAACTTGCCGGTTTGATGCGAGACGTGATAATGCATTGCAACGCCCTATTCACTACTGATGTGCTAATATTAGTTGTTAACCACTAAAACGGTATATTTTTAATCTATATCTTGAGAAAGAAATGGATTTGAAAGCTGAAATTATCAGGACGAACATCGAGAAAAATACGGCCCTTAATCATCTGATATCAAAATGATACTACTTCCGGTTAAATCAAGGGTGTCCCCAAGACGATCGGAACAAGCACCTTTAAGGCACAAAGAATCTAATATAAAGTCATTATTTTGAGATTTAAAACTTACAAGTATCCTAAACCAAGATGGCGTCCAAAAGTGGCCGCCATTTCCTGGTTGATCATAACTTCATACGCCGGCCGGCAGTGAGAATAAAAATTAATGTCTAACATTATGTTTTAAGGCACAAAGAATCTATAATAGAACATCATTTAGATTGTCACAAAACTCATATAGCCCAAAGAAAGACAACCAAGAGGCTTAAAAATGTTACTTGTTCACACCTTGTTATGGTATCAAAATGATGGCAAAAAATGAAGAGTTTTCAGTTACACTTCGTCATCATCTATTGCAGTCATCTTAAACACTAACGTCCACTTATGGTTTGGCAACAATCTCATCATCCATTGACATTAATAATGTCGTGCATTGATTACAACTTACAGCCATTTTAATTGTACTTTACTGTTGCAAGAAAAGGCGTTTCTTGCAATACGCGTCTGATGTTACAATCATCATGTTTTGTGCGGCCGATATCGTGTTGAGCCAAAGTGTTCTGGCGTGATGAGATGTCGTTTCTAAGTTCCCATCCCATATCCTTTTATTTGGAGGCATATACTACCCACTATTTTTAAACCGTGAGGTTCATGTGGAAAGTGGGACTGATTTCCCGTTTGTATGTGAGTGTCATTATTCGTCAGTGTTTTAGTAAAGCTTGCCCCGTCATTTAAATTTCATGACACGTGGTCTATTGTTAATAAAGGCTCTTAGGACCTATATCACTCACACATGCTATATTTATCACCCATACTGCATTCTGATTTTCGTTTAAATATTTATAATATAAGCTCGCAAGTTGTTGTTCGTTTTCAAAATCTCAGTGTTAGGCCCGTCTGAAACTGTCCTCCTAAGTGTGTGCAGGAGCTATGTCATACAGAATTGGAATATTCTACAGGCGTCGCCAAATATGCACCCACTAACACTCTCATTGCATCATTCAAAACGACTTCAATCTTGTATGAGTGTACGACTATGAGCTCCATAGAAGTGAATTCCATCAATCCAGTGAGTATGCCAAGCAGCAGTTTGTAAAGTGTCCAAAAAGATTCACCCAATCAGTTCCGTGCGAGCCTTCTAAGGAGATTGGCTGCCTTGTCTTGGTGTGCTGATAGAAAGACTGTGGTCCAAGGTACTGTTTTGATGTTGGGTGCGTTGTGATCGTTTATCTCCATCTAGAGTTATTTAGTTCTTTTTGCGCATGGAGGATTTGGAAGGTGAAAACAGAGCTGACGGCCCTGGGTTTGCTGAGTTTCAAGTGGATTAAGTGATTAGGTCTTCTGCACACTGTTCCAAAGGCCCAGAGTACCGGATCACATCTGCGTAGGAGTAAGTCGAATAATCCTGGGCTTTTGCAGGGACGTGGCCCCCCCCACCCTGGGTTTTGATATGGGTGGGCAGTGTCGCATCTGCAACCGACACAAAACTGTGGGATGTCCAGATGGGCTAAGACCTAGGAACATTTATATGTTTGAAATGTCGTCTGAGGGCCAATCCGTGTACATTTGTGGAAAATTGACAGCTTGTCACACGCTGCCCACTGCACGTTTAAACTTATACTTTGCCGGCAATCCTGCCTCCAAGCTGTCATGGACCTGAATTTGTAAGTGCCCGGACCCCCCCCCCCCCCGACGCGCCGTTACGCGCGATACTCGCCACTTTCCCTTTGGCATACCGAAGATGTAAATGTTTGAAACGACTGGGGATGAGCAGCATTATGGACATGACGACCTTGAAATCAGGGAAGACTTGAAGTAGCTTGAGGTATCATACGCAGCAGTTAAATCTATAAAGACCTACTTGTCTTCCTATCTGACGGATTTGTTGATTTTACATTTTACTCTCTTTGAAATCCGGCTTGGGTGCAGGGTAGAATTGCCTCGACCGTATGGATCCAACAGAGTATCAGTCTCTCAAACAGCTTGTGAGATAGCTGCGGGGAGGTCTGAAACTCATGGCTCATTTGCTGGTTTCTCGGGCTCAGGGTAGCAATGACCTTTGAAGCTTTCCATCTTAGGAAATATTGTGACCCAAGCAGTAAAGAGAGGAAGGAGTTGGCGCCATCGCACAGCTTCAGTGCCATATTCTTCAAGAATAAATTATTATCTAGTAGATTTGAATGGATTAAGTAAACTGAACGTCTCATATTCTTCGCCGTTTTTGTGGCATTAAAAAAATGTTGAAAAAATTAACGCTTGACTGATGGAGATGAAGACACACAGCATTCCAAGTCAAGCCGTCGAAGTATGTAGAAACTAATTATTTCTATGTTTCTTCTTCTCCGATGCAACTATTTCATGACTGTTAAAGGATTGCTGGAACAACGTAAGACCTATCTGTAGTAGATACTAGTAGTCGCCGCCCGATACACCAACGTGACAAATTAGTGTCTGTACAATAGAATGTTTGCTCTTCTACGCCCTGTACTAGCGTAGAATTGTTGTAACATGTAACATTCGGTATCTGCTTCTAAACCCTACCGGCTTGACGGAGAAGGAGTTTGGAAAGATCTGGCTAAGGTTTTGACTGTTTGACACACCTTCATCTATGTGAGTGGCATTCTGTATATGTAAAAAGGCCTAACTTCACTTGTCTATGATATAAAGGTTCCAGGTGAACTCATCGAGATGCCAAAGAGGGCGCTTAAGTAGAATGTAAGCACAAAGACGAAAAAAAACAAGGAAGAAGAGGCACAGCCTGAAGGCATAGGAATAAACACTTTCCATTGTATCAGGCCTAATGTTACCAAGGTAAGAACATAGGCGAGGCGACATTCAACCTAATGGTGCGAGTCTGTCTAGACGCTGGGGGGGGGGTGGGGGGGGGTGGGGGGGGGACATTACTTTTGTAATGGGGGGGGGGCATAGCTTATCTATACTGTTTTTTCCGTAACCCACAGCAAGGTGGAAGGACAAACCCAGGCGTGACGTTTTACTAAAAATAAAATCTAATAACCCGTCTTGTTTGCCTAAAAAAGTTTGGTTTTTTTTTTCATGTCTCTTGAAAAGAAATAAATGTCCCACAAAGCAGTGACCAGCTGGATAAATCATATGTTTTAACACTTTATTTGTATTTCTAAACATCTTTGGTTGTAAAGTTTAGGATAAAGATAACAAATGGGGTCCCTTTATGACAACAATCTTGTTTTAGTTGCCTATCTAGTTTGGCAAACGCTAGAAAATGCTTCTATTAGATTCTTTTGCCTTAAACTGACGTTTTGGGCATTTGATTTCCTAATTTGCATATGAAGTTAGGATACACTTAGGAAAATGGCAGCCATTTGGGACGCCATTTTGGTTTTGGGTACAATAAGGGCTAAAGCCAGGGCAGTTTCGAGGAATCGATAAAAGAGGGAGGAAAAAAAGAATATATGAAGGTCCGAACAGTCTTTCAACTCTCAAAATACTGACTTCACTTAGATTCATTATTCCTTAAAACCTGTTTTTTTGACACTTTATTTAATATTTCCAACTTGTATGGTTGCAAGATTTATTATAAAAATTGGAAAGGCGGCCATTTTGAACTCGCCATCTTGTATTTTTGGAGAGAGCTCCAGGATGATTTTCGGGGACGTTTAGGATGTTATTCTATTGTCATATTCCTATACCTATCCTGAAAAATTTAGCTTGTTAAGAGCTATTTCCAGGTTTTAACCTATGTGATCTAATGCTAAGCTCTGGACGACTATTTTTGGGAAGACACCAGTCCTTGACCCATATGCATTGTATTTTGAGTGCCCCCCGCCACGTTTTATTTTTTTTAGCATAACCACCTCCCGAACTAACCTCGTAGTTCACCTGCAACGTTCATGGTCGACTTGATTGCTATCCTAATTAGAAATTGTGAGTCAGAGCCCGTACAGTGAATAATTAGGGGTGCGGGATTTGCCAGCATTGACCTTCGCCCCAGAAGGGGCACAATCTGCTTGGGCTTCGGTTGCGCTCTGGGTGCCGTGGCCCCCGGATTTTTGTTAACAGTCGCCTGCAAAATGTTAGAGATCGGGTGGGGGGGTGGGGGTGGGGTGGGGGGGGGGTGGGGGGTGGGGTGTGGTTGGGGGGGTTTATTGGGGGTGTCTTGTGGGTTTTATTGGCTTCTTTAGTGTTCTTGTTTTTTTTGCATTTTTGCTAGTCTGTTTACCTGCCTTGCCCCTCTCCTCGGCAGTTAGACAGAACAAAAGGTATAATAATATTAATAATACGTACTGGTTAATTCATTCATATCATATCAATGCAGCCAACCTTACAAACAACGCTTTTAGATTAGACAAGCCAAACTTCAACATGACAAGCGGACCTTCAGCATATGATAAAATAGCTGACCTTTGTCATTGGGGGGGGGGGGGGGGTTGCGTCGCAACCCCCTGTCTACGGCCCCCTGATTGTGTAAGCAGTGACTAGTATAAACGATGGATTGAAGTATAACAAAAACGCCTTTCTGCCAAATCGGTGGTAAAGCATGGGCATTCATTAAAACTGCAGATAGAAGGGTGCTGTTCGAGTCCCCTCTAAAACACCTTCGTGATTTAATCAGTTTTTCAAAATTTTTTAGAGACCAAACACGTCGTATATGTGGGTATACGAGCGTAATGTATAAAATTGCCACATAAGTAATAACATTTAATTACATTATGTGTCATTTCACAACAACACGGAAAGTATGTTTAATTACATTACCGTCACTTTTTTACCGGCGAAATAGATTGTTTAGTTATTTTCGTGTAATGTAATAATCGGAGACGCGTAATTTAATAAATTCCTGCCGCCACGTAATGTAAGAATCTGCCCGTAATGTAATAAATTCTGAGCTGCCGTTAATGTTAATAAAACGGCATATGTAATAAAATCGCCGCATAATGTATAATATTTTATTACATTATGCGGCAATTTTATACAATACCTTGTTTATTACGACAACACGGCAACATTTATTACTTACGCTTTTAACTTTTTACATTACGAGAGTTCACTTTGGTTACGCGAAATATATTGTGTTATGTAGGTTTTCGTGTTATGTAATATCGATGCGTAAGTAATAATTTTCTGCTGTGGTAATGTAATAAAAGGGTAATGTAATAAACTGGCTCGTAATGTAATATTTTATATTATATTACCTCTCAATTTTTACACTCCGAAAATAATAGGACCCGCTAGAGTCCGAAATTTAAATACTGTCCTCGTTCCGAAAATATACTAGTCAGGCTTTTGCAGACCTTTTGGCACATGGGTGACAGTGGGCCTTTCCATGATTCTGACCGGTGGACCTTGGTTTATTATACTCGACATAGCCAACCTTTGTTGGCATATTTCCGGAAATAGAAACCCGTGGCGTAACCGGAACCTTTGGTCATGGGGGCGGGGGGAGAAAGGGGTGCCGAGGCATTTTTTCTGAGGGGTAAAGGACCTGGCAGGGTAACAGAGAGAAGCTCCCCCATAGTTGTAACTATGCTGATGAATTGTTCAGTTTGCGATATTGCATGTACAGAAGACTTCGGGTTTCATGAGGTAATTCGTGCTTTCGTTCTTCTTTCCAACTTGCCCATAACACTAAAAACATTGAAAACTCCAAATTGTAAAGGGGGTTTGAGTTCTAAGGTAGCAAACCTCACTTGAATTTATATTCATTATATTAGCAACAGACCTTTCATTGATGATCATAGTTACTATAACAGAAGTGGTCATTTGTCTATGATTCAAAGCTTCAGGGAAATTCTGTTGGACTATTACACACAAACTAATTATCTTGTTTTGGTTCATTAATAACAAATGTGACTTCTTGTATACAGTGTACGTTTGTTCTGGTGGTTTCCATAAGGTGCCACCCTTCTTTCTGACATAGCTTCTGACACCCTATGAATTCGGAAACCTTACCGGAATCTAACGGAAGTAACGCACAGCGGTTTATGTGGCATTATTCCGTTAAGGTTTCCGAATTCCTAGGGTGTCAAAAAGTATTCAGACGGGTCACTTTATGGAAACACCCGTTTGTTCTGGTAGAGTAAGCACAAAGCTATTGGAATATATTCACTATGATCTAATAAACCTCTTCCCATGGCGCAGTTTTTATATCTTTCATTCACGGTGCAGTTTAGCAAAATATACCCTCTGTTTCTTATGCATGATTTATGAACCCAAAATGCTGGTCAGCTGCTGTTAACAGGTGCACATCCAATGCTACTTGAACTCAGCCCTTGGTAGATTAGCATGGCTTGCCTCAAATGATTGGGGAGGTTATGCTTCTTCTTTTTCTTTGTTATGCACCTCGAGGAGAATTTGTTTTAAAATGAACCCTTCCTCCCCCCACCCCCCTGGGGGGGGGTAAGTGTAAAGTCATAACAAAATTGAAGTTTCCCATTTAAAGACTCTTTACTTAAAATTCTGTCTCCAAAGGGTGCCGTTTGTCCCTTCAAAATATGAATATTTCATGTTTTCAAAGTTCGGATCAGAACACCTTCAACATTTAAAGAGTTACTATGATGTGTAAAAATGGGTACGCAGAATAACACAATGTAAACCAACTGAGGGCGCGTCTCTGCTGCTTATCTTCGAGGGTCCTTTGGGCCTTCTCTCTCTGCTTACCTGCCAGGTGCCTTGGATCCGTTTATACAACTGTATAAACGGTCAGTTCAATGTGGGGGGGGGTGCTGGCGGTGGGGTCAGCGTTCTAATTAAGGAGGGGGCGCGCCCCCCGGTTATTTTCCCTATTTTCGAGCCCACTTTCCCCACTTCCTACCCCCCAACCGGTTGGTAGGTCACTGCTAAGCCGAACCATAATCCAATGAGCTTTAAAATACCACAGGGTATATTGGGCGCCATGCCCTCCCCCAACCATTGTAGAGAACCAAGAAACACAGCTGAAGAAATGTGGTTAATGTGTTTCAGACCAATTAGCTTAAGCCAAGCAGACTGGGAAAAGAAGACCATTAGCAAGTTTTAGGTACAATGCTATCAACTAGTTATGTGTACCCTTTCACTTTCCCATCTCCAAACACCATGGGTTAGATTGGCTCTGTGTGGTGTTAGTGAAGAAAAAGGAGAAGGAAAGTGACGAGAAAGTAAAGTCGGTGGGAAGAGAAAGGTAGGAAAGTAGAGTATTAGTCATCAAAGGACTAAAAGAGGAGAGTGGAAAAAGGAAGGCGTCAGGAGAGGGATGTGGGAAGGAGGGGAGCGCTCACGAGTAGTGAGCTTAGAGGGTACGCGTCAAAGTGAAAGATGAGACAAAGTATGGGGGAGGGAAAGGAGATGTTAAGGTAGGAAAGAGTGGTAGGAAATAGAAGGCAGGGGGATAGTTAGGATGGTTGGGCGCGAGTGAAAGAGTGGGACGAAGGACGATAGGGTGGAGGGGGAGCGTCGTAGAGGGGGGAAACAAGGTAAAAATTTGGGCACAGAAAAGGAAGAAGGGTAGGAATGAAGGAGAAGGGTATGAGTATATGGTGCGGTGAACAGTGGGAAGCCTTTTCATTGTGTTATCCCGCCAGCCCCCAGTACCCATCCCTTAATAACATAAAGTTCTAAAAATCAATGGTTGATGTCGGTTGATAAGTAATTAAGGGGCACCCCAACGGAAACTCTGGGCGGTTGATTCCAGTAACCAAAAATGGGACCTAAGTTACACAGACAAAAGACATCCACCAAGATTAAGGTCAAGAATAAATTGGAGTCAACTACCACAGACATGCAAACGGACGAACAGACGGACGCACACACATGCGGCCGCAAGACCGACGGGAGCAACACCCCACAACACTACCCCACCCCACCACCAACCCACATACCCCCCCCTCCTCTCTCTCTCTCTGCCACACACACCACACACACACGACAACAAGCGCAAACATTTCAGGAGTCAAAAACCTAGGCCTGCTAATTCAAACACTAATACATACAAAATGCCATGGTTATTACATCACGCTTTAATTTTTTATTACATTACGGGTCAATTTTATTTATTACTTATCACGAAAATTTTTATTTACATAACTCGTCAATTTTTGTGTTATCGTACGGCTTCAATTTTATTACATTACGCCGCAATTTTATTACATACCCACGTCAAAATTTATACATTACACGTCGGTTATTACATTACACGAAATATTACATACACGGTGTAATCAGGGTGTTTTAACAATCGGGTACCTGTTGAGAAAGGCACATTTTGCACCCTCTTCAAACATATATCCACTTTAACAAAATCACGTCTGGTGGTTTCATTATTTTTGGATTTTTGTCTATCAGTTCCCTCCTTACAGCACTGAAAAACAAACTTGAAATGTTCAAACAATTGACAAAAAAGGTCACTTTATATCATTGTTTTGAAAATTGACAGTCCATTGACAAAGTTAAGTTTGTAATAGCAATAATTGTTTCAAGTCACTAATTGTGGCATTTTGCTAATGAAGTTGCCTTTTTTTTTTCCGTCACAAATTCTTTTTCTGATTCAGTCTTATCAATGTATAGTTATTGATAATGACCAAAGTGAAAAATTAAATCTCTTGAAAACCCTTATCTATGTGCATTAAACCCATAATAAATCTTAGTATACCTCTCTCGCGGGTCTAGCCCCCTCACCTCATCTTTCATCAAACCTTTCCCAAAAATGGGACAAGAGTAGCATTCGCCCCCGAAGGGGATATAATGTATGGAATGGCCTGCTAAATCACCAAAATAACCTAATATAGATTTGTGGTATCATGTTTTCCAAGCAGATAACGGAACAAATTGCAGAGGACTACACTGGCATACTCAGACGTGTCTTGCTACAGTATGAAAAATATTTGCCTGGATCACACTAGACAGTAAGGAACACTTCATATTCCGACTGTTTCCGAACAGATTTATAAGTTCCCTTTATCTTTTTGGCAAATTAGGTCCATTAAGCTACCAAGAAAATCCTTTAAAAATTAAACAAAGGATTTTTTTCTCTCTGAATGTGGTCCATTTTTATGTGGTAACGACGGGGGTCCCCGGAGCCGTCCTCAGATGTTCTCTTTTGTATTTGGAAATTGATCAAGAAGTTTTGATCCACATATTTAAATATATATTTTTTTCATCAGTTGGAGCCCGGTCTTTAAATATCACTTAATATCATGTTCTTTTGATATACATAAGCGGACAACACCAGAAACCCATTTCAAAATTTAACTATTTTTCAGAAGTCAACAAAATGGAAGCCATATTGGATTTTGCAAATAGCCTAAACACTCATCTCACATTGTATTGTGTTTCTTAGGATTTCGTAGACCCCAAAACAAGGGTAGAGACACCAACATTACTTCTCTACGACCCTCGGATCAATGATTAAAAATGGGCAAAAAGCCTTGAATGGGCCCATTATCGAATTTATGCAAATTAGACATGATTTTCAGCAACCAACCCGGGTTTCTCTGACTTTTAGTATGTCATTGTGGATACCTTTCAAAGAAATGCAATGAAAAAACCTTTGATAGCAATTATGTCTAGGTTACACCAAAACTGTCATTATCTTTCCTGGACTACCGCCGAAGTGCAGCTTTTAAATTATATGCAACCAAAGTGGCTGTCGTTCACATTCCCTAGGCAGGACCAAAGCTTCGCGATTTGCGAAGGGTATGGGTGCTGCGTCTATTGGGATTTTCGAGGTCCATAATAAATAATAATATTTAATAAATGCAGTTTTATCATAAATATGTGGGGATCCCTGGTGTACATATGGGTCCTGCTACTTCTCCCCTTCTCAAACGCGGTTTTTGCGCAGTTCTTACGTTCCCAAATAACCTTTCCCGTGCCAGCCCCGGCCAAAATGTTGTTTGTCATTCAAAGTGTGTCACCGAGTTTATTGTCGCGCCTTGTAAAACTTACATGCTGGAGCACGGGGTACAGTTAGCAGGATATTGGAGATTGGATTGATTCGCTATACGGATATTCAGGCTAGACGGACTTCGCCTAAACGGACATTTTCGCAGACCCGTTTTTTTTTCAGTGCTCATAGCCACAAAAAGTAACCACACATATTTTGTATTTTGCTTCAATTTCCCCAGCACGCTAACTCTTCCCCATCACAAAAAATAAATACTTTCCCCACAGCTTAAAGGTGGTAATAGTGTGGAATCAGTCATTTTCTCATATGACATAATTTAAGGATCTACTAACCCCCCTGAAAAAAGTACCCACACTATAGTTTTTTATTTTGGCTTTCAAATGATCTCCCCAGCACCTACACTCTTCCACAACAAAAATAAATACTTTCCCACAGCTTAAGGGGAATCATTAAGTTTTGGAATCATTCGATTTTCATATGACATATTTAAGGACTTACTAAAAACCACCCCTGAAAACAAGACCCACACGTCTTTTTTATTTTTGCTTCAAATATGTCCCCGCACCCCACACGCTTCCCCCAAACAAAAAAATAAATACTCTCCCCCACACTTTAAGGGGGTACTTAGGTTTGGATCAGTCTTTTTATTTTTTTTCCTTCATATGACATAATTTAAGACTTTACTAACCCCCCTGAAAAAAGTAACCACACGATATTTTTTATTTTTGCTTCAAATATTCCCCAGCACCTACACCTCTTCCCACCAACAAAAAATAATATTCCCCACCAGCTTAAGGGGGTAATTAGGTTTGGATCCAGTCATTTTCCTTCCATATGACATATTTTAAAAGGATCTTACTAACCCCCCTGACAAAAGTAACTACACGATATTTTATTATTTTTGCTTCAAATATGTCCCCCGCACCTACACTCTTCCCACAAACAAAAAATAAATACTTCCCCAACACTTACGGGGGGTAATTAGTTTTTGAATCAGTCATTTTCCTCATATGACATAATGTAAGGACTTACTAACCCCCCCCCCCTGAAAAAAGTAACCACAGTCACAGTCATTTTCCTCATATGACAGGAGTCCAACCTAATTACCCCCCTTAAGCTGTGGTACGTCTTTATTTCTTTTTTTGTTTGTGTGGAAGAGTGTAGGTGCCGGGGAATATTTTGCAAGCGAATAAAAAATATCGTTAGGTTACTTATTTCCGGGGGGGGGGGGGGTTTAGTCATTTCCTTAAATTATGTCATATGAGAAAATTACTGATTCCAACCTACTTACCCCCCTTAGCGGGGGGGAAGTATTTATTTTTTTTGTTTGTGGGGAAGATTGTGTGCTGGGGAAAGTTTGAAGGCAAAATAACAAATATCGTGTGGTTATTTTTCAGGGGGGGCGTAGTAAGTCCTTAAATTATGTCATATGAAGAAAATGACTGTTTCAAACCTAATACCCCCTTAAACTGTGGGGGAGTATTTATTTTTTTGTTTGTGGGAAGAGTGTGGGTTCTGGGAATATTTTGAAGCAAAAATAAAATATCGTGTTGGTTACTTTTTCAAGGGGTAATATCCTTAAATTTATGTCATATTAAGAAATGACTGATTTCCAAACCTAAAAATTATCAATTATCCCCCTTCAAATAAGCGCTGGGGAAGTATTTATTTTATTTTTTTTTTGTGGTGGCAGAGTGTAGGTGCTGGGGAATATTTGAAGCAAAAATAAAAAAAATATTCGTGTGATTACTTTTTTTCAGTTGGGGGGTTAGTACGTCCCCCTAATTAGTCAAAGAAAATGACTGATTCCAACCTAATTACACCCCCCTTAGCTGTTGGGAAGTATTTATTTTGTGTTTGTGGGAAGAGTGTCAGTGCTGGGGACTATTGAAGCAAAATCAAAAAATATCGTGTGTTCTTTTTTTTTTTTTTTTTTTTTATTTCAGAGGGGTTAGTACGTCCTTAAAATTATGGGCATATGGAAGAAAATGGACGGATTCCAAACTAATTACCACCCCCCGGAAGCTGTGGGGAAGTATTTATTTTTGGTGTTTGTGGGAAGAGCGTGGGTGCTGGGAATTTTGAAAGCAAACATAAAAAATATCGTGTGTTACTTTGTCAGGGGGGTTAGTAAGTCCTTCAATTATGTTCATATGAAGAAAATACTGATTCAAACCTAATTACCAACCATTCCCCCCCTTAGCGGTGGTGGACGTACTTTCTTCTCTTTTGTTTTGTGGGAAGAGTGGGGGTGCTGGGGAAATTTTGAAGCAAAATAAAAAATATCTTGATGGTACTTTTTTTCCCGGGGTGGTTAGTTAAGTCCTTAATTATTCCCGATGAAGACAATGACTGGATTCCAAACTATAATTACCCCCCTTAAGCTGTGGGAAGTATTTCTTTTTTGTTTGTGGGAAGAGTGTGGGTGCTGGGGGAATATTTGAAGCGAAAAATTGAAAAATATCGTGTGGTTACTTTTTTCAGGGGGGGTATAAGTCCTTAAATTATTCTAATGAAGGAACTGACTGATTCCAAACCTAATTACCCCCCCTTAAGCTGTGGGGAAGTATTATGTTTTTTGTTTGTAGGAAGAGTGTGGGGTGGCTGGGAATATTTGAAGCAAAATAAAAAATTCTTGTGGTTACTTTTTTCACAGGGGGGGGGGTAGTATTCCTTCAAAGATATGTCATAGAAGAAAATGACTGGATTCCCAAACCGAATACCCCCCCCTTAAGCTGTGGGGAAGTATTTAATTTTTGTTGTTTGTTGGAAGAGTGTGGTGTGGGGAATAATTGGAAGCAAAAAATAAAAATATCGTGTGGTTACTTTTTTTCAGGGGGGGGTTCGTAAGTCCTTAAATTCATGGTCATATGAAGAAAATAGAATGTTCCAAACCTAATTACCACACCACCCCCCCCCCCCTTTAAGCTGTGGTGGGTGGGGAAGTATTTATTTTTTTTTGTGGGAAGAGTGTGGGTGCTGGGAATATTTGAGCAAAAATAAAAATATCGTGTGGTTAACTTTTTCAGGGGGGGGGGGTTGTAGTCCATTAAATTATGTAATATGAAGAAAATGACTGATTCCCAACCTAATTACCTCCCCTAAGGCGTGGGGCAGTTTTATTTTTTTGTTTGTGGGAAATGTGGGTGCTTGTGCAATATGTGAACAAAAAGAAAACATATCGTGTGGTTACTTTTTTCGGGGGGGGGGGGGGTTAGTAATCCCTTAAATTATGTCATATGGAAGAAAATGACTGATTCCAAACCAATTTATACCCCCTTAACTTTGTGGAAGTTTTATTTTTTGTTTTGTGGGAATAGTGTGGGTGCTTGGGGCATATTTGAAAGTCCAAATAAAAAAATATCTGTGGTTACTTTTTTCAGGGGGGGTTAGTTGTCCTTAATTATGTCATATGAGAAAATGACTGATGTTCCAAACCTAATTACCCCTTAAGCTGTGGGGAAGTAGTTATTTTTTATGTTTGGGAAGTGTGGGTGCTGCGGAATATTTTGAAGCAAAAATAAAAATAATCGTGTGGTTTCGTTTTTCAGGGTGGGTTTATGTAAGTCCTTAAATTATGGTTCCCCACATAAAGTGAGAAAATGACTGCTTCACCTAATATCACACCCCCCTTAAGGCTGTGGGGGAATTATTTATTTTTTTGTTTGGGGAAGAGTGTGGGTTCGGGGAAATTTTGAAGCAAAAATAAAAACTATCGTGTTGGTTACTTTTTTCAGGGGGGTTATAAGTCCTTAAATTATGTCATAAGAAGAAATGACTGATTCCAAACCTAATTACCCCCCTTAAGCTGTGGGAAAGTATTTATTTTTTTGTTTGTGGGAGAGTGTAGTGTGCTGGGGAATCTTTGAAGCAAAAATAAAAAATATCTGTGTGGGTTTACATTTTTCCGGGGGGGTTAGTAAGTCCTTAAATTATGTCATATGAAGAAATGACTGATCCAAACCTAATTACACCCTTAAGCTGGGGGAAGGATTTATTTTTTTTTTGTTTGTGGAAGAGTGTGGGGTGCGGGGAATATTTGAACAAAAATAAAAACTATCGTGTGTGGTTACTTTTTTCAGAGGGGGGTAGTAGGACTCCTTACAATTTGTCATATGACAAAATGACTGATTCCAACCCTTGAGGTTCAACCTACCCCCCTTAAGCTGGTGGGGAAGTATGTATTTTTTGATTTGTGGGACGAGTGTTGGGTGCTGGGGAATAATTTGAAGCAAAATAAAAAAATCGCGTGGTTACTTATTTTTCAGGGGGGGGGGTCGTTAGTCCTTAAATTATGATATATAAAAAAAACAAATCCCAAATTAAAAAAAAACCCCCTTAAGCTGTGGGGAAGTATGTATTTTCCGAATTTTGTTTGTGGGACAGTGTGGGTGCTGGGGAATCTTTGAAGCAAAATAAATATATCGTGTGGTTACTTTTTTTCATCAAGGGGGGGGGGGGGGGGGTTGTCAGTCTTAAATTATGCATATTAGAAAATTACTGATTCCAAAACTCTCATTCACCCCTTAAACTGTGGGGAATTATTTAATTTTTTGTTTGTGGAAGAGTGGTGGGTGCTGGGGGGAATATTTAAGCAAGAATAAAAAATATCGTGTGGTTTACTTTTTTAGGTGAGGGTTAGTAAGTCCTTAAATTAGGCCATATGAAAAAAATGACTGTTCCCACCGAATTACCCCCCTTAATTGTGGGGAAATTATTTTTTTGTTTGTGCAAATTGGTGGGTGCTGGGGATAATTTGAGCAAAAATAAAAAAGTATCGTGTTGGTTACCTTTTTTTCAGGGGGGTGGGGGTTAGTAGGTCCTTAAACTATGTCATATGACTAAATTGACGATTCCAAACCTAATACCACAACCCCCCTTAAGCGCGGTGGGAAGTAATTTATTTTTTTGTTTGTGTGAAGAGTGTGGGTTGCTGGGTAATATTTTGAAGAAAAATAAAAAATATCGGTGTGGGTACTTTTTTCAAGGGGGGTGTTAGTACGTCCTTAAACTTTATGTCATATGAGAAAACCACTGAGTCCAAAACCCATCCCTAACCCCCCTTAAGCGTTGGGGAAGTATTTATTTTCTTTGTTTGTGGTAAGAGTGTGGGTGTTTGGGAATATTTGAAGCAAAAATAAAAAAAAATCGAACGGTTTACTTTTTTTTGCTATGAGTCATTGACTTGAAAAAACGGTCGGCGAATGTCCGATAGGCGAATGTCCGTCTAGCCCGAATTCTCCTCTACCAAATATCCAATCTCCAATATCCTGCTAACTTTACCGTGCTAAACACCCGGCTGCATTGCCCGTTAACGCTAAAAATAGGGAACCCTCAGTGGGTGTGGGTAGGGCTTGGAACACCAAAGCCCACGAGAATCGACGGGGCTGGTGTTTATGGTTTGACAAGAATTGGCCGGTATTCCCCCCATAGTTTTAGTTAGGACAGTGACACTCATCAGACTGATGGTGCGTCACGCAAATTAACACCAGGCAATGTAACAAGGTAAATACATGTACAAAGAAAATTTCATTAAACAAAAAAAACGCAATAACCACTACAAATACTTTATTCAAGCATTCCAACGGCTGAACATTGCATTAACCAAATGGTGTTTAGTTAATGCATATGCATACACGTGGTGTTATCGAACGTGTCCTGTTATGACCACGTTTTTGGCGGTCCTTTTCAAGTCACTTGGACAAGGCCGCCCCAAATTCGTGACTGCAGGGGGCGCATGTACATTGGATGTCCCATTCATCCACATCACAATGACCATTAAGCAAACAAAAATTGGGTGTGATAATAATAAATAATAATAAATTATAATAGAATGGTTACATAGATCACAGTGCTAGTTCCCCTGATTTGTAAAAAAAAAACAAAAAAGAAATCCCAATGGCTGGTTATCGCCACAATGGAATGCAGGGGGTGTAAACACACACACAAATTGGCCAGTTGCTTACTTTCCCGCATTTCCAGGAGGCACTTCAAAAGATAGCTTAAACCAATTCCACAGGGAATGTAATCACGGAACAGTTTTGGGAGCAGAAGGATAAAAGCAACGTACTAATAGAATAAATACTAGATAATAATAATCATCCACATTTAAATTAAAATTCCCCAAACCTATAATACATTTCAAACCGTTATGTTACATACCGTTCTGATGCTATCCGCTAGGAAAGCGCCGGACACAACCTTTCGACCTAACACCTATAGATGCTATCTCTATCGCTCTTCTACCAACCCTGCTGTATAGCTTCAGTCGTTAGAGCGTCGTGCATGTAATACGAAGGCGCCGGTTTCGAATCGGCCAACGCACATGGTTTTTTTTCAACACTAATCTGCGCTGGCCCGTCCCAGGGAAAGATTTAAATAATATATACCTCCTTGTCTACCTGGAGAACTAAGTATTTTTTAAATCTCAATTTCAAACATGGTCATAGTAAAATACACAAATCAATATGGTAATAGTTAAGACAGTGGTTAGCCACCATGCCTGTTCAAGGATGGGAATTCCCAACAACAACTAAAACATCCTGGATGCTGTCCAAGTTTTGCTAGAATCCAGCAGGGGATTGTTCACAGGGGAAGGGCATAGGCCTATTATTTGTGCCAGGGGTCATGCTAGCAAAATAGTGTGGGTCATACCATACTTAGCTGAAACTCCTGGGTGGATCCTGGGTAGATTGTCCTGCACGCTCACCGCTTTGCCTAATCCCATGTCAAACCGAGTCATGGTTTCCTTCTCTGACGGCACTCTTCTTCCGAGCTCTGGTTGCGGGGTGTAGACCGCTCGCTCTGGAGTGACTGAAGGCACAGGTTCCGTTGCTAGACATTATTGTCATGGGGGTGTACGTGAAAAAGGTTATTGCTGCATTAAGAGTCCTTGAAAGCGTAGTGATATGAATAAACAATACAACTAAATGCGCATGGTTCGGGCCCACATAAGGGCCGTTGAAATTGTCCTAAGTATATGCTCTTACAGAGACCATTTTTTTCTTGATCGTTTTAACGCAACATCCGTAATGCCTTACCAAACCGGGCGCAAACCGGAAAGCCCTGAACGGGTGGGGTCCATGGCCCGCTTTAGGGCCCCTTGCGGGGTGCAGGGGCAGAGCCCCCAGAAGCCCTTGGGTTTTAAGCTATCAGAACCTTCAAAATGACCACTGTTTGAGGGTAATAGAACCATTCAATTGAAACCCAAGGCAAAGACTGGTTTCTAACTTTGCTCACTGAGACAGGCAGTATATACATGTATAAGCTTGTAACTGCCAAAGAGAATTGCATATAGCGACGCCAATGTCTTTAAAGGGTGTGGTGCAGAGCTAGCCCTTCTGGGGGTCCAGGTGCGAAGCGCCCGAAAGCTCTTGGATTTCAGCTATTCAGAACCTTCAAATTACCACTTTTTGAGGGGTAATGGTTACCATTCAAAGAACAGTCTGGTTTCGAACTTTGCTACTGATACGGACAGTATAGCTTTTCCCGCCGAAGGGGAACTCTACAACATTAGGCCCTTGAAACTCGATTATTTAGTTTCTCGTCCCCCGCCCGCGTTATGAATTTTTGGGCCGCGTTAGCGGCGAAAATCTGAAAATAATTGCAAATCCTTTGGAAAAATCTGTTCAAGCATCAACATTTTTCAGTCGATATGTAATTTTTGGAAGGAAACCTTCCTCGGAAGTTTCGGAAATGAGTCTAAAAATGGACCCAATATTGTTCGTATTTCGTTCGTTGATCCCGTAGGTTCCTTTCACTGTCAAATACGCAAGTAGCCAAATATGAATAATAAATAGTTCCCTCATTATGGGCTTAACAAAATGTGGGACGAAAACTCATAATGATTTTCAAGGGCCTTTATAAATAGCAGACGGCCAATGTCTTTTAAACGTATTCGGTTCAATGAGCAACCCCTGGCCGGAGTCCAGGGGCATAGCCCCCGGAAGCTCTTGGATTTTAGCTATTAAGATAGGTATTTTTGAAGGGTTAGTATAGTAATGAATTCAAATGACACCAGTTACCCTAAACGTTTATGGTGCTGGGGACTAGGGAATCGATCCCCTACAATTTTTTTCTTGACCACCTCAGCTCCCCGACTGAAAATTACCCTTATACTGGTAGACCAACCTATAGGGAATGGCCCATGCTCCCCTCGTGTTTTTCTTTCTCAAATTTTATTTTACACATTTTGATCACAAGTACTGTTTGGCACATTAACATTTCATGATTACCGTTGGTTAGGCTTGGACAAAACTACTTGGCTGAAGGAATCAAAATATTTGATTTATGTAAGTCCCGGGAAGTTCAATCTCATGCGTTCTGATATCGTTCTCCTTTGGTTTCGTTCTACTTTCCCCTTTCTCTTTTTCTTTTCTCTTCTTCTTTCCCGCTTTCTTTTCTCTTTCGCTTTTCCTCTCTCTCTCTTCCCTTTTCCTTTCTTCTCTTTTCGAGGATCGCCTGGGGGGGTGTTCCACCCCCCACACCCCCCCCCCCCCACAGGGTGCGCGCCTGCTGCGGGCACTCGGTATTTAATGCAATTTTGGGGGTACAACCTTTAGGCCACTGCCTGTCTGGTTTCACTTTAAAACAAGAGGGCAGGACTGGAGATAGAATCTCAGAATTGGCCCTCCCCTGTTTTGTGCCCTCGTGGGACAGGTGGACCCCTGCCCATCATAGTGTTCACTTAATAATAATAAAAGAAACCAAAATAAAAAAAAATCATAGTCCTAATAATAACTCTAACATGATAGTTTAGGGGGAAGGTTAAAATACTCTATAGGCTCTTATAGTTATTTAAATTAATAAATAATCATATTCCTTTGTTATTCTCGTGGATTATCCTTCTTTAAATATATCATATCCTGGGGCTCTACATAGAAAGACGTGTTAAATGATTGTAGGGGCTCTATAGAAAGCATTTTCTTCTTAACCTGCCCCCCAAATTTGAGGGCGATTGAGAAAGGTCGGGTGTCGGGTGATCGATAAATGTCGTCAATCTGAAAACGTGGTATGGAAAGTGCCGCGGGGATCTTCGTCCGAGGTCGCGTATAAGTATGACACGTCGCGGTGTGCGTACTATAGTGAAGATTTTGAGGAAATGTAACTTGTTAGACTATTTTGGATCGGCGTTTAGAAATATTTTGTTAAAGTATACCGAGGGTCTGTTCAGAAAAAAAAAACATGGAATGTAAACTTGGTACAATTATTGAACGCTCTTAGAAATATCCATGCACGTATAAAGGCGATGGTCTGTGTTGGGAAAAAATCCGTGAGGATTTTAGAGATGATGGAACGGAGTGGCGTTATCGAGAGTGGAGCGCGCAGCGCGACCGGAGCTGTAGCGGAAAGCGCGCGAAGCGAAACTCTCCGTAGCGTAAGGCGAAACCTTTCGAATGGAGAGCGCTGACGCGCGACCGCGAGCGAGCGCTAGCAGCGGAGTCGTTCAAGCATTCGCCGTTATGCGTAAGGCGTGTAGCGGCGAGCGAGCGAGTCGCGATATAAAAGTAGGGGAAAAGAATTAAAACTATAATTAGAAATACACGTCGCGGTTTCTCGACCCGCTAAATCCCCTGGGGAGCGGTTTTAAACCCCAAATTAACTCATTAATTATGCAAAATAGGTCTACATGAGCATATGCAACTCCCATAATCTAATCAATGAAGGGCCTGGGGCAGTCCTATCCCACCACCAAGTTACATCAACAAAACCCTTATGGTCCATTTTCGCGTTCACAAATTGTGTTTGGAGCCGCGCCGCCGCCGCGCCGCCGCCCTTGACTGTAGCATAACCACCCTTCTGCTTTCAAGCCAGGGGGATCAAAAGGAAAAAAAATAATCCCCGTGAAACATTAAGTGACCATATATGCCTACAAATATCGCAACCTGTCCCAACAAGTCCCCCACCTCCTCCCCACCCGCCGTGACCTCGCTCCTCTCGTTACAAACAACAACCATCGTGAACACACCCTCCGTACCTGATATCATAGCGGGCGAGTCTGGACGCGCCATGAGATCCTCGTTGAGAATCCGAATCCTTCTTATTAACACAGCAATATTGGCACATTTTTTGAAGAGCACGTTACGTTTGGAAATGTCGTAGGAACTATACCGCGAACGAGAATGCTTAAAAATGCGTATTTATCACAAAATAAGTCGATTTTGTAATTAAATTGGATCCCCATATTGGGAACTTAAACGGCAGAGTTTGAAAGCTACTTATATGTCCGTCCATGATGAAATAGTGCCACCACTCGAGAAAATAACCTCTAAGCTTGACTTGCCCGAACTATTAAAACAACTACTAGCTGAGCGTAGACACTAGCATTGCGCTATCTCTATTTCTCGGATATTTCACATTGGATGGCCGTTTCCAACAGCCGTGGAATTATTATCGGGATCCCCGATAATAATTATTCTAGTACAAAATTCCTTCATTTGGTGACACTGGCCGATTTCGAGCTTAACCCATTCACCGGTATAGTTTACTAGCCAGTTACCAATGGGTGGCAAGAATTGTCAACCTGAAGGGCTTTTCTTTGGATTACCATCACTAGGGTCATACTATATATACGGCTACTCTAAATCGACTTTCAACCTTGCTTAAATGGATAGACTTATTGAACACCCAGATCTTGCTTGGGCATGTATTAAATATGTGTTTGTTGCATCAATATGAGTGTGTCTTCTTTATATTAAGTTTTCCAAAGCTGCTTCTGTATACTCTATAAAACGCATCTATTCTCGATTCATCTGATATGTGACCCCGTACCATTCTTGAGGAGGTGAAAAATTAAATGAGGCGCAGGGACCTCTGTTAATCATGTTATTGTGAGCAATGTTAATACCTCCAGGGGAACGAACGTATCACGCGAATCGACTATAAATGTTTTCAAAATATTGTATTGTGGGACATTTTTCTACTCCCTTCATCTATACATTCGGATGGTTTTGAGTAAAAAGCGGGAATGTTGCAAGCTTCATACCCCGTATCTCTATCACTCTCGTACACATTTAGCGTGCTAGCGTAGGAGCTGCCTGTGGCCGCTTGCTGGGTTCGGAATTCTGTTAAATATATAATACTGAATGACAAGATTTTAGGCCTAAATCCGTAAAAATAAACTTACTACGGAGCTGCTCAACTGATTGATTTAAGCGGAATCTACGATCAAGCTAATACTTAGGTCATATTATAAAAAGAACCAGCGCTTCGTGACCCATAGGCCCACAAAATAGTGACCGACTAATCCTTGCAGCATAACCGCGTGCAGTTCTACGAATGACATCATAATGACGCGTTAAAAAGTTACCCGTACAAGGTGTTTTTTTCTGCTCCCGACAACATTGGAGCGATACGTGGATTTTTTTCTTTCAAATGAGGAGGAGCTTATAAAATCCGATCTTTAAATTCCTATTAAAAGGGGAAAGGCCCGATTTAAGTACATGAAATTTTCATCTTGCATAGATTGGTAACTTCACCCCAAACTTCCAACTGCGAAGTTTCGTCGTGCCGATATGTTCAGCCGTTTGATGTAAGGCTAAACTCGTGATTCTGTAGCCCCATAGATTACTCTGCGTAAAATTACTATTGGTCGACCAAAATGGGTACATTTTCCTCACGTCATACCTATCGAAACCAATCATCCTTACCCCTAAGATTTCACCAGGTAAATAGAAACATGTAGCTTTCTTCTGATCTAAATTTTTGACACTTCCGGATAAAATCTGAACCTCGGGACGAGCTATTAGCGATCGTGCCATGGACCTTTGAATATACATTTTTGCTATCAGCCAGTATTACAATAACGAACATTTAAACCCCGGGTCTTTTAACAACCCGTCACAACTATATTAAACTAGCGCGTAAACGACTAAGTATTACCCTATAACCGCTGAATTTATCCGATCATACCGAGCCTAAAATGAACACTCAAAAGTTGAAAAACAAATTTTATTACCCCCGTATATCGTATTCTTAATGAAATAATTATATGCGGATGAATGTTCTTGTCCCCATTAGCCTGTCTAGACTTATAACATTTAGAACATTAAAATATTTCGAACTTTGCTTTAATCATCATTTGAGTTATGTTACATTAATTAAGATGTGGCAGTTCGTCGTGTTTCAGCACCTTTATTGTTCATTCATTGATCACTATAATATCCTCGAAAAAGCTTATTCCAAATTTGAGCTGATCCCGATCTTGCGGTTTTGGTGTTTATGAGCATTGCTTGTTTTCCCAGGTCCCATAGGCCACTGTGCTGTAATTTCTGTCCGTTTAACACGACAGAAATACAAAATTGCGAATTTCTTTTACAGATACGACGACTGTACACCTTAAGATTGGGCACACGTGGATTACCTAAGGCTAACGGTTTTTCAGACGATCTAAAAAATCCTCAACATTTTTTGTAAGTCGGGGGACGAGGTCGTGGAATCAACAATGCCCTTTAAGACGTCTATGCGAATAATTATATACTTATTATGTAAGCGGTTACATTTCCATGAAGTTTATATTTCCTTGAATTGTCAATTTAAAGCATCTTAGCACATTTTACTTTTTTGAAGGGCGCGCCCCCATTTTTTCAAATATGGAGATTTTTACACGTTGCATTGGTAACTGGCTAGTAAACTTACCTGTGAATGGTTTAAGCTCGAAAAATGCCTAGTGTCACAAACAAGGAATTTTGTCTAGGATAATTATTATCGGGGAGCCCCGATATAATTCACGGCTGCTGGAAACGGCCTTCCACTTTGAAATAGCCAGAGAGATAAGCGAGCGCCCATGTCCTGTCTACGCTCATCTATTAGTTGTTTCAATAGTTTTTCGGGCAAGTAAAGTTAGAGGCTATTGTCTCGAGGTGGCACTATTTCATCATGTACGGACCATATAAACGTCCTTTTCCAACTCTGCCGTTTAAGGTCATCTGGGATCCCAATTCTAATTACAAAATGCTTAATTTTGGTAAAAAATAACGCATTTTTAGCATTCTCGTCGCAAGTATAGTTTTCCTAGACCATACCCACGTACTGGTGGCAAAAATATCAAATTTGAAAATTGGGGGTCGCTCTTCAAAGTGTGCAATATTGCTTTAATAAGACGTATTCGAATTCTAACGAGACCGTCATCGGCGCTCCAGACTCGCCCGCCTATGACTCGGTTACGGAGGGTGTAAGAGAGGAGCGAGGTCACGGCGGTGGAGGACTTGTGTGGGACAGGTTGCGATATTAGCCTATATGGGTCACTTATGTTTTCCGGGGATTTTTTTTTTGTTTCATTTCATTTTCTCCTTTTTCTAATTTATCGTTTTAATTCTTTTTCCCCTACTTTTATATCGCGACTCGCTCGCTACCACGCCTTACGCCTAACGGCGAATGCTTAACGACCGCTTCCCTCCCGTCGCGCTACGCGCTCCGACTGCAAGGCTTCGCTTACGCCTAACGGCAGATGTTTCACTTCGCTCGGGCTTTCCGCTCGCTTCCGGTCGCGCTGCGCGCTCCAGTCGCGCTAGCGCTCCGTTTCCAATCAATCTCTAAAATCCTCACGGATTTTTTCACAAAGACCCCTCGCCTTTACACGTGGCGAGTTTTCCTAAGAGCCTAATAATCTTACAAGTGTTGACATTTTCCCGTTTTTTTTCTCAACATACCCTCGGTATACTTAACACCATATTTCTACGCGACAAATGGTTCTAACCAAGTTTACAACATTTTCCTCAAAATCTTCACTATAGTACGCACACCGCGATTTGTCATACCTATACGCGACCTCGACGAAGAATCCCCGCTGTATTTTCCATTACCAACGTTTCAGATTGTCGACCATTCTCGATCACCCTACCCCGACCGTTCTTCAATCGCCCTCAGATTTGGGGGGGCGGTTGAGAAAGAAAATCCTTTCTATAGAGCCCCTACCATTCATTTAACACGTCTTCTCTAGAGCCCCTTTAAACTACTTCCTTTATTATCCAAAACTGAATAAACCACAATGCAAAGTTTAGGCGTAAGGGGAGTATATTTTGCCCCAATGCCAAAAAGTGTGAATAACAAAGCATTTCCCCCTATTCCGTTCATTAGCATATAATAATAATTGATAACAATAGTAACCCTTAAATGAAAGGGAAAAAAATTATTGTTCACTAGGTTTATAAGCTCTTATAGTTATTCAAATTAAATTTTCCACATATATTGTCATTCTAGTGATTAGATTCATATTGCATAAAATTAATATTAATACTTGTTGAGGGGGGAAGGACATTCCCCCCTACCGATTAATGGGTACATATGGATAGTGTTTTCCCCTATAGTCGCACATAAGGTCGTTATTAATGAATTGGTGTACAACTAAATAAAAACACTATTATAATTCCAAATAACAGCAAATACAAATCAAACATTGTGCCTGGCTCCAACTTCCAAGGTTAGCCATCCGTGCTGTGCACTCCAGTCGCAGCATAGTTTAAGGTTCAATTCCAGGGTTTAGCAACATCCTCCAAAGTATGTGGGTACCCAGGGTAGATATTGGTGGACGCAGCATAGTGTAAGGGTTCATTCCGGGTTAGCAACTCCTCACAGTATTGGGTACCCAGGGTAGAACTATTGGTAATGGGAATGGCTGTCCAATCCATTGATTTATGCGAGTCACAGGATCGCTTGATATCCCCATAGTGGTTCAATCAACTAGGACTTCCTTAATTAGTCATGGCCTTTAGCCTCGTTGGTTTATTTGTCTGAATCTGGTATATTCCGGGAATGTTTAAAACAGTTCCTGCCCGTAGTCTGAAATGGCTACCCAGCAAAACCAATCACAGGCACTTTAAATAACCACACTGGGGAATATTCCATTGGTTTCATCTCCATGGTGTTTTTTTCAAAAATACTACCACCGGGCAGGCCCCCTTTTTTTACCTGCAATAATTTTCTTCTTACATTATATTGTGAAAATTTGGCACTGCGAAACATACATAAACGTAGGATTAATCTTTTAGCACAGCCATGGGCGGACAAAGGTATGATACCAACACGATGGCCAGAACAGCTTACTGGGGCCGGAACAGGTCCCTCGGCCCATCTCCATCTCGGCCCATCTCCATCTCGGCCCATTGCCAACTCGGCCCAAATTATGCTCCACCCGGCCCACCGCCACCGGCCCATCGCCATCTCGGCCCACGACCAATCAGCTTAGTGTTATTGTAAGCTTACTTAGGTGTTTTTTTTTTGTTTGTGTTTTCTTTTTTGTGTGTTCTTTTAACTAAGCCTACAGGTATATTTCGTGATACTAGAACCTCATTTTGTTTTATTGTTCCCTAGCAATTCCCAAGTACCGTTGCCTAACCTAGTGCCCTCAGTCGAGTCATTTACTGTGTCATGCTTAGTGTACCTTTTAAAGGGGGATTGCCCCGATTTACAGTCGATAAATATTTCATCTTGATAGAATTACCTTCCCAGCAAACAAGAACATTTTCATAACATTTTTCCAAGGTTGGATTAATATTTTACGAAAAACATTGTTTGATAATGTTTGTGAAAACATCAAAAACGTTTTACAATGTTTCGATTGTTTTAAAAAATGTTTGCTTACAATGATTTTCGAAAACACATTGCCAATTAATGTGTAACTTTTTATCAAACTTAAGACAACATTCTCAAACATACTACAAAATATCGTAAGCTTTTGTTATAGAGAGATGATCAGAACATTTACTCTTAGATACAGTAAATGTTTGAGATGTTGCTGAATTGATTTTCTGCTGACATTTTTTCCTATGTTTTCAAACCGTTTTTAAAACTGTTACCAAGATGGTGTTTTATCTTGATGTTTTGAAACATTTTGTAAATGTTATCAAATATGTTATGATATTGTTTTAAAAACTTGAAACCGTACATTGTGTGGATATCACCGTATGAAACATGTTTTAATAATAACTTTTGATGATAAGGTTTTCAAAATGTTTGCCAAACCTTTGAACATGTTATTAAAACGTTCAGTTGACAAAGTTAGGAAAACATTTTTATGAGTAGGAAATGTTTTGATGAATTAGGCAAAAATTTTTATGTTAGGCAAACATATTTTATGAAGTTAGGAAAACATTTTTATGATGTAATTCTCTTATTTATTCATATCTCGACAGTTATAATAGAGTACAGGGTACAATACAAACGAAGTGACGAGAATCAATAATATAATACAATGGATATGGCGGAGGTGACCAAAAGGCCAAAGGGCCAGGACGAGGGCATCCACCGTTCCAAAAAAAATGATCTAATTACAAAAATAAAAAAATAAAAACTAAAACACTACAAAAAGTTGCAAAAAAATGTTTAGGTAGCTTATTATGGCCCAGTTAAAATATTATTAAAAAAAATAAAAAAAATAAAAAAAATAAAAGTTAGCTCTAGGTATACGACATAAGCATATGATGTTAAGCTGCTTTTTAAACGCATAAGGGTTTTTAGAGCACTTAATTAATCCGGTGATTAATTCATTCCAGTATTGTGGGCCCAATTGTTCGTATCCCTCTTAGAAGCAAAACTGTTTTACAATGTTTAACAGTAAAAGTTATCTGTGCTGACTCGTATTACGACTGTTCTATAATTAAAGTAATTAGGAAAGGCATTTTTTGGAAGTGGTGTGAAACAAAATTGTACATTAACACCCCCAAGATCGAGTTTGTATAAATCATAGATCAGTTAGAATTTTTAATGTTAGGCAAACGTTTTTTATGATATTAGGCAAAACATTTTATTATGTTAGGCACCATTTTTATGCTGTTAGGCAAAACATTTTATGGAGGCAACATTTGATAAAAATATCATTATGCAGTGTATATATGCTGGCTAACCAGCAGGACCACTAAAAAATACTTAAATGTGTGTAACAAAAACAAAAACAAAATAATAACACTTGGTTATACACCAAAATATATTGGAAGGTTTGATTTTAGCAAAAGAGAAATACAAACAGATGTTATATATTTAAAATAACATTAGGTAGGTAAGTCACCGTGGCTTAGTGGAGACGTACATAGCCTCACCAGACGGACAGGTTCGATTCCCGACAAGGAAAGTGATACATTTGCTCTAGTATATACATGTGTTAAAATTCGTTGGAGACATATACAACAGATACTAAGTAACAGCAAACAAGATTATTTATTTCTCGTTAAAATTCTATAATCAGATTGTCATCAGGGACAAATGCCAATTAGATTTAAAATCAGATAAATCAAAAGAATTGAATATAAATCTCTAATAGATTAAAAAATGTAATCAAACATTTAGATTGTCTCCATTCTCTATTCTAAAATTGGAATAGTTGTGATTTTCAACCATTGGGCGAGCATGATACTTTTCAACAAAATCGGATAAAAAGTACCTCGTATCTCTTTACAGATTAGAAGTATGGTTCTTAAAAGAGTTACAGCGACATTTTGATGCTAAAATATGGGGAAATTTTTTTTTTTTTTTTTTTAAAAAACAAAAAAACCAGTCGCAACTTTCATTTGAATAAGCATGGAAGTGTGCGCAGAAAATTCTAGCTCAAGTTTGGTAAAAGCGTCTCGCAAATCGCCTTATATCTTCTTTAAATTTAAAACCATTTAATGTAAGGAAAAGCGATCTTCAGTTGGTAAATAGTATGATGTAACGGATGTCCCCCTCCCTTTGCAGAGGCGCGGACCCCCTTTTATAGTCGTTCTCCAAGATGGCATTTGCCCATGCAACGTTGGTGGGAAAAAATGAATTTTTTAAAGTGGATCCCAACATATAGGTCTTATCAAGCCCGGTTAATAAGTGATACTTTAAACTCACCATCATACATTTTTCATGATAACTAACATTAAGCAACATGCCAGTCTTAAAGCGGTAAGGTTGGGATTCGGGCGTGAAATGGTCGGGTTTCGAGGTGCTCATAGGGTTTCTAATCCTTGGGATTGGAATTAGTACTGAGACCAAATGTATTTTAATTGCCTTTTTGTGCGAATAATACTATAGTGTAAACTTTTCCGATTGTGTGCCAAATTTACAATACCAAGTTTTAACATTAAAGCAGCCAGACATTGTACCCACGAAACCACTGTTGGTTGGACACGATAAGAATGAACATACATGCAGGAACAAGTAACATAACTGTCCCGCCTAATTGCAAAATCCAACGTGCAATTATGCAAACCAAATTTTGCATGGGTTACGTGTGGGATATTTAATCCTTGGTTTTAAAAAATTCGATTTTCATACTCTAATTTAAAAGAGTGAAAGTCACTCAAAAAGAGCTGTCTGAGTAACCTATCCTAATTTAGAATGAAAAATTTCACTCGAAAATCACGTCCAAACCGAGTGAAATTTTTCACTCTCAAATTGGGATGGGTCGCGTACAACTCTTTCGAGTGACTTCCACTCTTTTTACATTTATAGAGAGGCATACTTTTCCCGTTTCATCATTTGCATCGTTTCGATTTTAAGGGGTAAATGGTTTCATTCAATTTCTTGGTAATATACATATCAGTTTAATAAATGGGGGTGTAATTGACTCCAATTTACAAAACTTCTTTTGAATTGGATATTTTTTACTTGGAGCACCAAAATGTAATTTAATTTTGTTCTTTTGGGGGGGGGGCGGTTTTGGGGCTATCCTTTTGTACTCTTTGACTGTTTACTCCATACCCAAAAATTCCGCGTTTATATCTGGTAAAAATCGTGTCAATTGATCAATTTTTTTGTATGTATAACGGTTTATTTTATATCTCGCTTTACTGTCTTTCTTTTCGGTATTTTGATATGCGAGTAACTGAATAATATGTGATGAGTGCATATTTATGTAATTTACTCTTGTTTTATTTCAGCATTTATTTGTTATATTTAGTGACTCCTTTTTATCGCTGTTTCATATATTTTCACCCCAAAATCACGATATGTGCAAGCAAGAGATTTCACATATACGAGGTATTCCTTTAAAAAACCAATCGCAAACCCTTTTTTGCACCGATGTTCAAAGCGTTTCCATCAAAACAACCCCATCTGAAAATGAAAAGTTGAGAATATTTTTTCGGTCACAATTTTCGAAATTTCTAATTAAAAAGTAAGCTTTTTAAACAGAACGATTGGAATCATCGTAAGGTTTTTTCATTAACTTTTCGGACATGTAAAAATGTTTATGTGGGAAATCCACACATAAGAGCAGCGACATTAATTTCTGCCGCAAGGCAAAATGGTCCAGTAAACATGTGACTCGGAAAAACTCTTCTGTTTGTATATATAAATATGCCACATGATTTCAATTTATAATTATATTACACTTTAGACCATTACCAAAATTGAATTTGATATAGAGACCCCATTTTTTTTCACGCTTCCCGAACAATGTTCCCACTTCATTCAGGCTCCATATTTTGGTTAATTGTGCGTATTTTAAGACGGCAAATTGCCTCTTTTTTTTCTGTAAGTCCCCTATCACTACATGAGGGAATCAATATTTTTCTGCATTATTCTGTTCTCAAGTCCACTTAAATGCTGAAAATAAATTTCGTATGAATCGCAAATGTCATAATTGGGTAATCAGGCATATACTTATATGCTCTTTTAACAGGAACTGGGAAATTTACATCTATTGCGACTTTTGAAATCAACTAAACCTTTACATGTTGGTGAATAGCTTTAAATATTTGTTACTATTTGAAGAGTTCTTCCCATATATGGCTTTTAGGTCAATTTATTAAAAGGGATCTTTGCGTATACTTGTATCGGCCCCATTGACGGTATCGTTCCGATATCGAAGTCCCATGATGCACATGAGGTATTCCAATTTATTCGTCATGCCTGTATGACTTGGGCTGTAGTGCTTGACGGCATGAATGGCAATACCTCTTTGCATCAATGGGACTTCGATATGACACTTCTACCATCTTGAACTGGGTCCCGATGGCAATATCGGGATTTTCAAGGCAATCCATATTTCTGTAATATTTCGAAAAGATGGAAACAGGGATCGATTTCTACCTTGGTATTGGGTACAGAATATTAATATCTTAAAAGTGAAAAAGGGTGATTTTGATTTGTTTTAAGAAACATATATACTGAATTACTTCAACCTTTGCTCCCAATAGGAACTTTTCCAAAATCATCATTTTCAGATTAATCCTTTCAGATGGATAAAAATCAGAGCTTTCATTTTTAGCAACACCCGGTATATGAAAACTCTCTCGTTGCCTAACTTAACATTGACCTAACATTTATTACGAATCTTGATCCATACTTAATCTTTAATTGTGATAATGTAATGTTTGTAATATATGTTTATAAATTTAGAGCATTTTTTATTTTTATCCTTGGGTTTTTTTTCTATCCACTGGCTTTTTAGGCCCTATGTAAATTTTATGATATTTATGTCCTTGTTTCAAAAAGAAGAGTTTTGTTTTGGGGAAATAGAAATTTATCTTAATAGGGGTTATTGTGCATACTCTTTATTATACTAGGAATTATGTGTGACAGAATGATACCACACGTAAATATTCAACTATTTTCAAGAGCCATCCGAACTTAAAACAAAGGTCGATGAAGACAAGTACTAAATTTTTGATCCCAGAGAGATCTATTTAAGTTTGTGACAAGTGCATGTCAACTGGTACTTTCCTATTTAAAATCAACGAATCCAGGCAAATGTTAATTTTCCATTTGGTTTAATAAATTGGTACAAAGTTCTAGTATAGGGGTATGGTATGCATGTTTTGACTTCACACTATTGTTCTGATTTCTCTTAGAACCAGATATGATCTAAATATTTAAATAAAGAAGGCAGCATAGTTTCGTCTAAATGGACAAAATTCAACTGGATGCAGGTTCCTTTCAGGACCCGTCGCCCTCTCTCGCTAGAACATTAGGAGTAGAAATATAGTAACCCCCACTAATAATAAAACAAAACTCAGGCTCCGTCCATTTGGACAATTTTAGGCGCGTTATGTTCATTCGGATATTGATGTCTATTTTACCAGTTCTTTTTGCAAAATTAGAATATACTGATTACGCTAATTGAAGATTTTAAGAATGAAAATATAAAATAAAGAAACAAACAATTTGTCCATTCGATAATCATGTAGCATTAATTCATCTTACCTTATTGGCCTGTGCGTTATTGGAAAAGGAACGAGACAGTAATGAATTATATTTGTCATACTTGTTTGTGAACAATAGATGGCAATAACACTTTAGAATAGTATATTTATTGGCGTTTGGTTTTACACTTTAACAACATGGCACACGCGGAAGCGGTTCATCAAACACATGGGAAAAACAAAACATAACCAAATAATTTTATTGAAACAAATAACATCAACTCTTTTGTAAATGCTCTCCGTATTTATTGTGTACTGCATATACAACATGCAAATCCAGACTACATGTACCGGTACAATCGTCCACCCAAAATTTGTACGTGTGAGTTTCACGTTTGCTAGTTTCCCTATAGTGCTTACTCTACTGAGAAAGGCCCTGTGATACAACGAGTGCATACAAACACGATATACATTGACAAGCTGGAGACAATAGTAAGCTAGCAAATTGGTATCGTTTTGTAATCCGTATTGTAACAAGACTGAAACATCACGGATGTGGATTAATTAATCGAATGAACGCCCTTATGGGTAAATAAAATGATTTTTCGTCTTTATTTAATTCACTACTCGTCAGTTTTCTTCTCCGAAGCCTTTAAGAATTAGATTTTTGTGTACCTACTTACATGTATAATTATATGGAGTTGGAGATGGAAATAATTGATTGATCAGTAAACGTCTCAAAGCACTTGGAGAACTGAAAAAAAAAAAGAGGGAGGAGAAAACCAGAGCACTGACACAGAAAAGGAAATAAAGAGAAAGACGAGAAGAAAGTAAAGCGAAAGCGCTAAGAACGCCCCCTGAGGTCCCGGTCGCTCCCCTCCCCCGCCACGACCCCCGTGCCACGCACCAAGACGATGGTAACAACGGCGCCGGGAACAGCGAAGCTGCTCCCCTCCAGCCTAAGCAATCCGGGCCCCCTCCGCGGCCCTGGCCCCGACACTAGAAAGGAAGGAACGGGAACAGTGACAGAAAGGACAACAGAAGAAAAAGGTTACGAGATGATCAGTGGCCGAGACGGCGATGGGCCGAGACGGCGTGGGCCTAGTCGGCGTGGGCGAGATGGTAATGTGGCCCGAGAGCCTGTATTCCTGGGGCCCAGGTCTCTTCTTTTGTTTCATTTTACTTCACGGTACGCCAAATCAAGTATTAGTGTCAGCATTATCCTGGTGAAAACCGGCAGTCTCTCTGGGGGGTTGGCCTCAATCGTCGGTGTGGAGAAGAGTTATGAACTGAATGTGTGAGTTTACCATTTCTCACCTTTCTTTGAGTACACTAGTCTATAGTTTCGCATTCTAGGGATGGTTGAGGTCGGATAGGTCGCCTTGTCAAAAGCCACTAGCGGTTGGAGCGTGCCACAATTTCCGTGCAACATTGTTTTGGGTGCCCCTTCTGCCGGCTATCTGAAAATGATGGCATATCTGGTGAAGAAGGTATTAAATAGTCTGGTCAGATTACAGCCAGGATTGGGCCACATATCTGACATAACCAGTGCTCAATTTAAAGCCGTATCCTAATTTTGTCACGTTGAGAGTTCAAACAGCTGCATCTATGTTTGTGGCACGTGTAATTTGCAGCCATATGGGTAGCAATTGAATAATAATAATAATAAATATCTTTATTGCAACAATAATAATAAAAAAAATTAAAAATAAATAAATAAATAAATAAATAATATTGCGTATGGTCACAGCTTAGCAAAGCTGGGGTGGGGCTTGCAGTCCTGCCTAGGCATCCCCTTCTTCATCTGTTGGTTTTTTTCGCATGTGCAAAACTGGTCCAAAGTCCAGTTTCCCTACCACATGAAAACCAAATAATTAAAATAAAATGTCACTGTGTGTTAGTTTTAATGTGGTCATCTGGTGTTGCATGGGTTCAGCTTTAAAGCTGTTATTCCATTTTTTGGCGTTCATTCAATTTTTACCAGGGGGCAGTGGGCTAGTCCCAGGTCACCAAGGTCAACCTGGGGACACTCCATTATGGAAAGGGACAGTGGCTCTTTTGTCCAAGTATGAAGTGCATCAGTGAAAAAAAAAGGTTTTTTATGTGGGAAATATTTATAGGCTTTGGCAAAATGGGGTCAAGTTAACATAGGGGTCATCAGGGGTGGACGGGCTCACATCTCAAAATTATGTGCCTTGGGCTTGTGGTTCTTTTGTCCAAGTTCAAAGTCAGTCAGTGATTACATACGAAAAATGGTAAATTGTTAACCTTTATTTTAATAATATCAGGTCAAAGGTCACATAGGTGTCAAAGGTCAATCTGTGAACATCCTACATTAAGCCCTGGCTAGTGGTCAGTTTGGGGCTACTTTGGTTGCCGTAGTGCCCTATGTGCCAAAGAATGTAGTTTTACAGATTTTCATAAAACGGGGCAAAAGTTCCCACAGGGGTCATCAGAGGTCACTTCTTTAGACCACATACCAGCCTTGGGCCAGTGTGTTTTTTCTTCTGACCAGGCATAAAGGTAATCAGTCAATGCGTATGTGGGAAATGGGCAATTGTAATCTCCGATTGTTTCAATGAAATTAGGTCAAAGGTCATATAGGGGTCAAAGGTCAATATGTGTACTCCCCACATTAAGTCTTCACCAGTGGTTCCTTTCAAGTTCTTCACAAAATGGGGTCAAAGCCACATATGGGTCATTCAAATCACACCATATAGCCTTGGACCTGTGGTCCTTCTGACCAATCATGAAGGAATCAGTAAATGTGTTTGTGTGTAGTTGTGTGGAACATGCAATTGTTAACCTTAGAATTTGAGCTACCACGCTTGCAGTGGGAAAAGCCATCCCTTATGTGTCTTTCTGCTAAAAAGCAGACGACACAAAATGCAAAGTTTGTAAAAAAAAAACAACAACTTCCAAGCAATGCAGGGTGTATGCATGGCACGAACTTACTACGGCAACTTTTCATGACAAATTGACAGGGCACCTCCAACATACTGCAAATTAAGGCTAAACTTTCGGCCGAACCATGGCTGAACGATGCAATGAAACTGCGTGTACTATACAACATCGTTCACTACAATGACTGAAATTCACATTTATAGTAAATGTATCACATCAGTACACGTAGCCGTAGCTTAAAATACGCTCATAGTGTCATATATTCAGCACAGTACCGTACGTGCAGCTAGCTCGAATAATCCTACACCGGGATCCTACACAGTGACAAAACGATGCATGTATATAATTCCACCATGATTTTCACCGGGCCGTTTTCACAGCAGCAAGAGTGTTCACCATTTTACATTCCGAGCTAGCGGTATCAGGGATCCTCGCTGTCATGGCTATATTCGCTTTGTTTTGAATTCCGTTACAAAAACCCAATTATTGAATGGTTATTGAACAGTTCCAATAAACTCGTATCTGGTTAGGGAATAAACTATTTAAGCAACGATGAACATTCATCATGGACCAATCAACGATCGCTATTAGTATCGGAAGAAATATCCCGACAAATCAATGAGTAACAAAGAAAAGGACAATATTTGCGGGGAAAAAGCCTTTGATTACGACAGGATTGGAGCGGTCCCAAGAGGGGCGGACTCCAAAACTTGAATAAAATAATACAACGCCTTGACAAAAGGCTAATCTAACTGTTTGGGTCAGACCCCTTTGTGCCCCTGCCATGCGTATAAGCCCTTTGCAATTTCAGAAATAGTCACGTGACGCGTGCATGTCAAAGGCACTAGAGATAAACAATCATGGTCGTCCTTGGCCAGTATACTTCACGTAGTAAATTGCGTGTATTTCGGCGAGTTATAAACGATATAATTTGCACTCCAAATTGTTTGTTTTTTGTGTTTCAGAGTGGAAGGAAGATGGAAAGCAAGGGAAGGTACTTAGTTGAAATAAATTAGGGTCAGTAAAGCTTGAAAACATGCAAAAGACTACCTACGTGTGTGGGGCTTACCGTGCCGTGGAACTGCAGTCATGGCAGTCACTGGTTATTCCGCCGCAGTACAAGCCTAACAAGGCCTTTTTTAACGGTTATTGCTAACACCAAGTGAGATCGAAGAAGTTTGGAAACGATCTAAATCGTAAACTCTCTGCACGTAAACAGCACAGATCATTTTTACCAAACCCTTTAGCTGATGTAAAGGAACGGTTAGGCGAAAGGAAAGAAGGGGTCCCTCACAGGTAGGTACATAGCCTACACATACACAGTCACACAGTGACTTCCCTGGCACCATCAATGTAGAATTGAAAGTTCCCGAGAAAAATACAAACCACAATGCTACTTCTATACTGCCCAAATATCTAATTGCATGGAAGCTGCACCGATGAGGCTTACAATACCAATATAAACATAATGTAGGGGCCCTAACAATGGGCAAATATTACGGGTTTAAATTTTTTTTTTTTTTTTTTTTTACTTGTTGTAGCGTTAGTCCTAATAGGGCCCTATCCTATTACTGGATGGAATGTTGCTAATTTATCATTCTAAAGCAACCAGGCGAGGTTAGATAGCTCCCGTGAACACTCTTGAACAAGGGTACTTCGAAATTATGGGGTAAAACATTATTAGACAGGGTTTATTAAACAAACAGGCAAACAAACTTTTGAAATAGCCCGAAATTTGTACACTCTGCCCTGAAAAATTCTCAAAAAAATCTATAAAAATCAATAACTTAGCTACAATCTTCACATGAATAAATCATGGTTTCATTAAAGTCAACCATGGACTTGGAAGAATATAGAATGTTAATTGGAAAGCAGTTACAAACATGTCCATACCCACATAGCACGCATAATTGGGCCCAACAAGGTTCCCCATCGGACTCTGGGCATAGGTATATGTGGGTGCCTTTATTGGTCCTTTATTGCTCTCCAAGGGCAATAGGGGGCAAAATGGCGGGCGCTTCTTTCTGGAAATCTCCTCAGTCTCTTTAAGCAAGTGAAGAAGACATACAATTATAGCGAAGACTTGCACTGAGTGTAAAGAATCAAAAATCAGAAACGAGTCAATAGATGACGAATAAATTGTGCGCTTTTCAAGGTTGACTCCAAATATTTGAAATGTTTTTTTTTTTTTGTGTGTGTATTAATATATTAAAATACTCAATTCCACCACAAAAATGAGAGAAAACGTGGTTGATGTAGAAATATTTTATATGTGTAGTATAACGTACCATAGGATAGCCCTACGTTATAACAAAAAAAATCCGGATATGGAATTTATTACATAATGAGATTTTCTATAATGGACACCGATTTGAGCTTAGCAATTCCAACGTGATTAGGATGATTTGTATGCATGGACAAGCATTTTGTACTGGAACAAATTACGATTTGTTAGAAAATTTAGGACGCCATTCTCGGGGAAATCTCTGAGTCAGCCTTTAAGTGAAATAGATTAGACTGAGGTTGATTTCATATCTGTATACCTATTTCTTTCACTGCTTTTTACCGTTTCTTTCTTTTCTTTCTTTCGTTCTTTCTTTTTTGGTTTTCTTTCTTTTCTTTCATCTTTCTTGCATTATTTTTATGTGAGTGACATGGATAGATGGGCCAATATGTGTGGATAGGAATGACATGTTTACAGAAAACAATGATTTCTGATTAGTAACTTTAACATGTTAATCTGTTTTTGTTAACTTACATGTATTACATGGCAGCCGATTTCGGCTTGAAATGCCGCAATACATTGAGTGATTCAGCCAATCTGACTGTATGAATAATTGACATATCATTGAAAGAAGAGATCTGCGAGTTGCTATTATAATCTTTTATGCGTCAGGACTGCCTTATCTTCATTTTCGGACACTTATACATGCTGTTACCATGATAGATTGCTAACAGTGGATGGAATGGGAAACAGCGGACAGGATTTTTTTTTTACTTCCAAATATTCGAGTGTGCTACGTGTACTCATGACCACACGTAGTTTTTATCGTAAATTGGCTTTTACTCGAGGAAACACGCATAGCCTACGTCCAAGTTTCACGAAAGCGCGTTAAAAAATCTTAGTAGTAGTAACTTAACGTCGCACCAGGGCTACATTAGTCTTACGACTGCTTCCGCGAACGAACCCATGGTTGTTTTGTGTTCCCAGCATGCAGCCAACCAACCTTACCACTAGGGGTGGGCTTGGTGTGGTGGCGGGCAAGGGTTCCCTTGGTCACCCTTGTGTGGCGGTTGGTTTGGCTGTCCAGGGGCGGATCAGCCTCTTGCGGCTATGCATAATGTGTGCCTGGGAAAACCTACCCTGTATGGTTAGAGGGGGATGAGCCGCCTCTGGCGTAGTATTCTGGCGGATTGGCAATTGTCTTGGTTCCATTTTGTGTTGGAACGGTTTAAGCACACATTTCCTACTGGGAAGCGTGTGTATCACCAGTGTGTTGTCAATAACTTGGTCACTGTCTATCCAGCCCTTCCTGCAAACAAGTAAGTGTCTTCGACTCCCTGTTTTTCTATCGTGTGTTTTGAAAGAGTGATTTCTTGGAGGCAACTATGTTTTTAACTTTGCCTGCTATCATAATCATCCCTATAGAAAAACATGCAATACATAATTTCATAAAGATGTTATTCGGCATATTCCACTGCAGGTATAGTATTTCAACAACATATGCAAAAACGGGTTCGCGAAAAAAAAAATAGGCACTCTCTCTTCCTGTGGGAAGTGTCCGTGTCCCTTTGATGTAATAATTGTGCATGTTACTATATTCCTCATTCCTTAAACATTGTATTGTTTACGCAATTTCATTGGTTTCTTAGCCGTGTGATATGAGACAATATCGCACGGTACAGCACGTATGCGTCAACGCGCTATGCAAACGCACTGCTCGTGCCATCAAATTCTCAAGTAAACGGACTGATTGATTTAAAAAGCCGGGGTAGTTGTTGGGTACAATCTCATTACAATTTCAGTAATAAGTTACCAATATAGCTTCTTATTTTGAATAAAGTGTTAAAGAATGGTATAATGTATTTGTTTTATAACCTCTCACAGCGATGAGAAGATGCATTTTAAGATGCATGTTCACATGATGCATGCATTTCCAGTTCACAACAATGCAGTCCAAGGTGACTTCATGAAGCCTAGACCCCTGACAAACGGATGACTTGGTTTATGTACATTTTGTTGTCTTGATTAATTTCATCAATTGTTTGACAGCACTGAGGTAGTTCATACATATGGCATAAAATGATCAAAATTGGCATATTTCCAAGTGCTAAATGAAGTGAACTGTACTTAGATTATACCACCAAATAGGCAGGCCTCATAACATTGGGAACTGACATGTTAATAATGTAGGTGAAGAACCCATGCGATAGACCCGTAAGTATATTTTTCCTTGCCATGCATTCTGGGCAAATGCCAGATTAAATACTAAACCCCAGACGATAAACCGAATAAGTCGACCCCTATTTGGTGGTAATCAAAGTATAGGACAAAAATTTGGAAAGAAAGCAAATGCAAATTTGGTGGCTTATATCTATATACGCGTCACGTCACGTCACGTCGCGTCGCGTCGCGTTCGCGTTACGTCGCGTTGCGGAGTAATAATGGTAATGTGGTCTTCTTCCGATCGGTCGAAGAGTAAAGCAATGTGCAAAAATATCAAGTTTTAAAAATATTGCAGCATGGACGTAGTTTCACCACACCATAAACAAATCAGTCTTGATCAAATAAAACAAGTTTGTACTCAAACGCTCGTTAAAATTGGTTACTGTGTAAGGAACTTATTTTAAAGGACTTATTGACCAATATTTAACACTAGGACACACCATTTAATCTGAAAGAGGGACACACCATTTCATTTGAAAGAGGGGGGAGGTTTGGAATTTGAAAAATAAACAAAAATCACCTACAATAGAGCAAGAAACAAAGTTTCCCCTCTTTCTAATAATGAAAAAAATAAATAAAAAGGGCGCAAAGCTTCAAAATCTCCGGATCAAATCATACTTTTGGCAAGAAAAATACCAATAATAATAAAAAAAAAACTTACCCCGACTCGACTTCTGCCCCCCCCCCCCCTTGACGTCAAATGGTGCGCCCTAACAGGGGGACGAGCTGTAATTGCACGAAAAAGATGGAGCCGAGTGGTGCAGAACATGAGGTCGTGGCGATGGATAAAAGTGATTAATTGAAACAAGTAGTTGGTAAGTTTACTTCTTTGTCGCTTGATAATAGTTTAATTAATAAAAACACTCCTTGATACATGACCGGCGACTGCATTAAAAGTGCTCAGAAAAAGTTTTGAGGTCGTTTACAAGTTTATAAGAAACCGGTCCTGGAGGCTGGAACACACAGGGACACACATGCACGTCACTGATCATGACAGTACCAGCGGGGGCCAGTAAGTGGTGGTCCATTCTCTTGCCACTCAGATTTCAATGTAAACAAAAATTGTTTATTTATTTATTTAATTAATATCTAGACTTGTAGTACTCGAGTAAGAATACTCGTACTCGAGTACGAGTACCATTTGTGGACTCGTACTCAGGCCTTAGTCCTCTAGCACGACCTGAGATTCATGTCTGTCAACAATATGTCTTCATGATCAGTATCTCAGGTCTGCAACGGAAGTATCCGTTGACTTCAGATTTACGAGATGGACTTTCAAATACCTCTAATCGGCATTTCCCACGTACAGGCTCTAGGTCTCACTTTTGCTAAGAAGTATATCAAAACGATTTACATCACTAGCTATAATTGTGAATGAAAGTCTTAGAAAAAATTTTCAAAGGTGATATTTTCAATATCAATTTTGGGATCCAAATTTTATTCGGAGCCTAAGGCCCAAGCGTCAACTCTAAGGTGGGTTTTTTTTTAAACCACGGTAAAAGTTGACGTGGTTTGGTCAAACAGGTCAAGGTTATAAAGGTATATAATTCCCGTCGTAGTGGCGATTCCTGCGTGTGAGCATGCGTTACACTTGATCTTGGGTCAATATTAGGTTTTGCGCAAGACAATCGCACTCCACTGCGACTGGAAGTATTCGACGGGCTTGCTTTATCGCACACAGTGTGACCCTTGAACTTTGCTCTCGTATTAGCTGGAGGGAAGTGACTATATTGTCAACATCAACAAATCGGCATTAGTGAGGCAACTTGACGATTCAAAAGACAATTTTAATGTGATGTTGAGATGTTGCGATTGGAAGGATAATCCTGTGGGGGAATTACTATTATCAACCACATGCATGATTTAGCGTTCAAAAGTTTGTGTCAGTACGTTTTAATTTAAGCAGCGTTTTGGTTAGTGACTCACATGATTGGCACCAGTGAGCCTTATTATGAACTCAAATCATAGCCTGTGATTGTAACTTGACACCAAGATAACGTCCAATGTTAAAGGTGTAGGTGCCAAGTTACAATTATTGGAACAAACTCAGGCCTAAGTACTCGTACTCGTACTCAGGCCTAGGTACTCATACTCGCACTCGTACTCAGGGCCAAGTACTCGTACTGAGGGCCAAGTACTCGTACTCGTACTCAGTGCCAAGTACTTGTACTCGTACTCAGGGCCAAGTACTCATACTCTACATAGATGTCTACGTAACCCACAGACACCTACAAAGGATCATAGAGTACGATAGTCACAATGTTTTGTAGAGATGAAATCTGTTTTCTTTAAAAATATGCATCAGATTTGTGATTGAAACATTGAACTTCCATTTCTAGACTGGAAAAGGTGTAAGTAATGTGTAAAGGACTGGTTCTGTTCAAGATAGCAAGACAAAACCCAGGAGAGGAATTTTCAAACACAATTTGAGTTCCACCTAGATTAACATGTAAAACATAAGTATTGGCAAATATTACAAATTTCTCTTTTCAAATAAACAAAATGCAGGTAACATTATTTATTTATCAATTTATTTATTTTTATTTATCAATGTATTTCATTAATCGCAGCAAGTCATATTATTGCTTTCCTTAAAACTGTATTATGGCATGAGATATTTGTACAGTAAATATATTTAAGAGTGAACCAGCCATTGCCTATAATGTTCAACTGTGTACATGTAGTCAAATTTGGTTGAAATTGAGCTTTCAAGGGACTTTGGAGGAAATAGTGCAACACTGCAAAGTAAAAGAGACCTGTCCCTTCATATGTGTCAAAGTTGTATATGCCCCCTCCCCAAGGTCTACAAGAAATCATATGACCCCACCCCATACACTCAGTAGTTACCTAAAAGTCTTGCAGTCTTCCATAGAGGAGCACTGTACAAATAACAAGTAGTCAATAGTTTCTCATTCAGCATGTTTCTACTCATCACACGTCAATGCTTCACTGGGTGACACACACAAGCTGACACTTGGTAAATCATCACACAGTTATGTTTCTACTGGTGTAATTCCTTGTGTCACAAACCAGCATATCCCATGTAAACAACTGAATTTTGTACCAAAAAAAATCAGCACATGTATCATTTTTTTTATGAACTACATTGTATTGTGGCACTTTTACAAAAAATCTGCAAAAAAAATTTCAGGTGAATTTCAAAGGTTCAGTATTATTATTATTGAATCTTAAATATACAGTGCTCCTCTTTGAAACCGTGCCAACCGTGAATTCTGGTTGGCAGGACTAATGCACACCATCACTCGCGAAATTCGTGAAAATAAAAACCTCACGAAAATATCCACTTATAGTAAGTCAATCCCTACGTTAACTTGACAACAGTAGTGAAACTGTATTTGCAGCAATTTATTGTCACAAATTTTGGTAGTTTGGAAAAAGAAAATTCAACATATGTAATCCACTCTACCGACTAAACCCGAATAGAAACTTCAAATATGGCATGGAGAACATGTTGAGGGCATGTGCTGTACAATGTACATTGTACATACTTTAGACATAATGTGAATCCATCCAAGCGGCAAATATTGGCAATTATGATCTTTTTATTGCAGATTGGATGTCTAGCTATAAGGGTTTGACGTTGCTGCTAACTGCTTGTTGGATGTTTTCCCCTTGAGAGATCTGTTGCTGATAAGTGCCGGTGTAGAAGTTTTTATTGTCCGCCGTACTCACAGTCCGGAGATTTTATATGTCCGGGGAAGTAAAATTCTAGGACTACAGTACGTCGGACTATAGTTACTAGGATTGAAAGTCCGGCACATGGGGATGCAAGTCCGGGGTGGACTATCACTCCTTAGGAATTAGTGTCCAAATATGAGACGGACTATCAGTCCTAGTAGAGATTGGTGTGCTGGTTCGAGATGGACTATCGTTCTTTATGCAGTGGCGGCGCCACGGAGGGAAGGAGAAATTTGCGCCCCCCCCCCCATGTTAAAACTAGGCCAAACTAGAACATTTTGGCTTTAAAATCGCAAGATTTGCGCAATTCATTATATTTTAACTGTTAAGCATAAACAGACATTACCGCGCACGACAGAAATTACTAAATCATTATCTTATTACATAAAGACGGCGTATTCGGCTATTCACTTCAGGTTTTTGATCTAATCCTATACATTGGTAAGCATTCCAAATATGCAAAAAACCTGGGGCGACCAAAAATTGAGGGGCGCTTCTCTTCTGGAAATGTCTCATGTCTATTACGTTGACGGGTTACGGACACAATTCTTGTTTCTCGTTATTCTGTTAAAATTTGAACTCGCTTTGAATCAATTCGTACTGTCAGTGTTAATACATAATATCAGGCCAAAATCTCATAAGGTTTTAGTGTTACGATCATTACATAAATTGTTCATAAAATGAATTTGCAGGTTTAATCCATATTATCACACAACCTTATGCATTACCACCTGCCTTTGTAACGCTAGAGGTAAAGTATAGTTTTGGCTATATTATTATGGAGATCTTTGAGGCATATTGGAAAACTTTGTTTCAAGCTTACGAAGCTTTGGAAATGTTCATGTTTTAACTTAAAAGTTCTAACAATATTAAAAGATGAACACACTATATTCACAAATGTTAACAATTGTGTTAAATATCAAGTGTTCAAATGCGTGAACAAGCCATGTTAAATTATACGTTGTGTTAAGGTCTGGAACACGTGGGTGTATGCAATCAGATACTCAACACCATATTAATAAGTAAACAATTTTAGTGTAAATTCGATCACTTTATTTGCAGTGTATACAGATCCATTATCTATGAGCTTACAAAATTTTGCTTTTTTAACACTTACAAACTTGAATTTGTTAGCCCCCTGATTCCTGTATCAGAATTGATGTTTCAAAATTACCAAATACATTCTAAAAAATCATACTTTCATTCACTGCATGCATAACAAAACTTTACCACTTATCTAAAATCAAAATAACAGTTATCTAGTTTTTAAAAAAACGAGTTATTATTCTCCTCCATACTTGAATGAAATCTTAAATGAATCTTTAGAGATTTCACAATTATAAGTTGAGATGGGTAAAAAATTTGCATGAAAAAAAGTACTAGGTTTTCCACCAAAAACAGTTCATAATAGAAGTCTCAATCGTTTCATTTTTGTCTTATGATATAATCACTGTGATGATCAACATTTTATACAAGTTTTATTTTTCCAAAAAAACAACTCAAAACGTGTGTTCATTTGTCAAAGTTATAAATTTAAGAAGTTTATTGCGTTTTCGCGTATAACTTCTAATTATAGAACAACAATAATTAAAAAACATAAGTAATTATCATTAATCACGTAGGATACGCCGACTTTTAAAGGAGATGGGCATTTAAGTATATGAAGTTTTTCATTTGACCAGAATGGCCTTCACGCCAAAAATTGTAAGCCTACATTTTCACTCCTAACTTCCAAACCAAACGTCCCTTTCAGCTAAGATTCATTC